>JBAMIE010223364.1:0-21256 GCA_037177295.1 Kaempferia parviflora
GAAGCATCCAAACTACCTTTTGATTATTGTGTGATCGTCGATTTATATGTGCGTATTTTGTTTATGGGCATATTTTAATTGAATACGTGATGGTAAAAATTGATCTTTTCTCGTGTCTTCCTTTTTTGTCAATTGGATGAATTTTTGGTGTGCGATATGGGATACCCAATTTTTCTTCTCGTCATGTAGTAGATAAAACCACAAGTCATTATTTGGTTGCGTAGAAGTTCTGTAAAAATGGTTTATTGTCTTCCTGTAAAAATTACTCATTGCACTTTATTATTGATCATGCGGTTGTTTACGTTGTTAAAGTTGACAACAAGTGTTTTAAATCATTGTTACACGTCTTAATAAGTTTTTTTCACCTTTATTTGTCCAAAATATCTGAATCTGTTGATGCAATGTTTATCGCAGTATTAATTAATTATTTGATATTGTCTACAAAGTATTGATTAATTAATTATTTATATTTAATTAAAAATTTGATTATTTGTTTATACCGCGAGAGTATTAAAATGTGTGAAATAAAAAAAATAAAAAATAATCCCAGAGAAATTCTACTTTTATATCTTTTTTTTCCAAATATTGTTTTCATAATTTTTAAATAAAAAAATATATGAAAATAATATTTTTCTTCTAGCTATATTTGGCGGGAGTGTTAACGACTTATAAGATATTATAAAATTATAAAATCCACAAGCTTTCTTAAAAATTTTTACAAATGTCTATAGAAGTCTTTATAAAAAAGTTTACAGAACTCCATAGAATTCTTTTTACAACTCTGTGCAATTCTATTAAGAGTCAATAAAAATCTATCAACTCCATAAAAATCTATTATTAAAAAAAAATCAATAAAAATTATTAAATCTCTTGATTAGATACACCTAAAATCGACTAAACCCAGCGAGTTCCTTTGAAACCCTAATTCCCCTAACGGACCGGACCTGGTAAACCTCGATTCCCCGGCCGTTTGCATTGTCGCCGGAGCCGTCAAGGGAAATGGAAAAGAAGAGGAGAGGAGAAGCTGCCACCGAGATCTTCGACACCCTCGGGGACTTCACGAGCAAAGAGAATTGGGACAAATTCTTCACCGTCAGGGGCTCCGGCGACTCCTTCGAATGGTACGCCGAGTGGCCGGAGCTCCGTGACCCGCTTCTAGACCAACTCAAGACCGCCGCCGCCGCCGCCGCCGCTGACCCGCTTCAGATCCTCGTGCCGGGTTGCGGAAGCTCTCGCGTCTCGGAGTTTCTCTACGACGACGGGTTCCGCTGCACTACCAACATCGATTTTTCCAAGGTCGTCGTCTCTGACATGCTCCGCAGATACGTGCGTTCCCGCCCTGAAATGCGGTGGCGCGTAATGGACATGACTGAACTCCAGGTACTTATGCCTCTCTCTCTCGTTCTTTTCACTTGGATTTGTGTCTGAAATACGGCGCCGGGTTCCCTTGCTTTCTAGAAACCTAAATTCATTGATATTGACAAAAGTTTCATTTTTTATGTATATTATTCTCTTTTTTCCCCCTTCGTGTAAGTTGATCAGATTTCGATTTCTTTTTTCCCCCTTTGTAAACTCTTTCACCAGAAATTATCAATTTATATACCTTTAAAATGCCTTTGGTTAACTCGCTAGAATCCAGTTTGCAGAAGAGACATTCGATGTAATTTTTGATAAAGGAGGATTGGATGCACTAATGGAACCAAAGCATGGAGCAAAGCTCGGCACTAAGTATCTGAAGGAGGTAACCAATCTATACGTGTTTTCATATGTTTCTCATGTTCTTATTAAGTTGAATGTGTCATAAATTGCCTAAAACACATGATTCTTTAGGTTAAGAGAGTGCTCAAGTCAGGAGGAAAATTTCTATGTCTGACCCTAGCAGAATCTCACGTTTTAGGTAAGTCAAACTCAAACTTTTCAAACAATTATAGGTTAGGTTGATGTCATTATCTTGGTCTAATTTGATACTTTATTAAGCTGATTATATATCTTGTGATCTTGTTTTCCATTAGGCAATCCATATTTGAGTCTAACTATTTACCTTTCTATGTCCTTTTTTCTCTCATTGTTCTGTAGACTAACCTGAATAAATTGAATGTTCTTATGTAGCTTTGCTATTTACTGAATTACGATTTGGATGGGATACAAGTATTGCTATTATCCCACAAAAAATTGGCAGCAAATCAGCCTTTCAGACCTTCTTGTTAGTTGCTGTAAAGGGCAAGATGGGTGTGCTAAACCAGCTTAGCTTACTGTTTGAACATCATTCCATTAATCTTAAAGGAGAGCAGGTATTAGAAGAAACTGCATCTCTTCTTGATACAATTTGTGAAAAATGTGATATGTGGAGTTCTTATTTCTTGCTTCAGGTACATGCTTTACTTGATGCAGTTGAAAATGAGAATAAACTTCGCAGCCAGTATTCCTCTGGTGATGACATTGTTTATTCTTTGGAAGACCTGCAATTAGGTGCTAGAGGCAGTTTGAAGGAACTTCTCCCAGGACGAAGGTGTCAAACTATCCTAGGAAATCATGGTTCACTTTACCATTATAAAGCTATGCTCTTGGATTCTAAGCAACATTCAGAACCATTCTTATACCACTGTGGTGTTTTTATTGTGCCTAAGGTAAGTTTGAGCCATGACTTTTTTTTCAGAACCTTTAGCAACACTATATCCATAATTGCTGACAAAAAAGAATTGGAGCATAATTTTCCTTGAGCATTTACTTCTGTAATTTGTCAAATTTGGTAATACAAAACCAATAAAGTTCATCTATTAAGAAGGCAAAAGGATTTTGTTTTTGAATGTGCTTGAAGGAAATATTTGTACAATCTGGACACCCTGTCTAATCTCGAAGAGTACCAGATCTTAGAAGTAGAAGATGAAAATAGAATGATGTTGTCCCGCATGCTAATGTTTCGGCGGTCTCAAGAGCTAGGGACCTACTAAAACATTATTGGAGATAGGAAACAATATTTGAATTATCATGTTTGCATATCTGTCATTTGAGTCCCCAACAATTATTCAAATAATTGCCTATCCAATTTGAACAATGGACTGAATATGCAGATACATTTCATGTTTGTTTGAGTCCATTATAGAGATAAATAACTAAATATTCATTTATGTTCGACAGCGATTCAAAGAATTACATATCCGATTTGACCAAAGCATGGATATGCAGATATATTTCATGGTTGTTTGAGTCTATCTTGGTCATGACTCACTGTAGAGTCAATGTGATTATTTCTACCATGACCTTCAGAAGCTTGGTTACAGAGCATTCTTTTCTTCTTGAGATGTGAACCTTGGTCTTTATCTATAATTGATATCAATTTTTGCATTGGAATGCATTTTCTGCAATTGGTTTTGCTCTATACTTCATATATATGACTATTTGAATCATTCTAGGCTCGAGCAAATGAATGGTTGTTTTCTTCAGAAGAAGGACAATGGCTTATCATTGAAAGTTCAAAGGCAGCTCGGCTGATTATGGTACTACCATAAATAGACGTGAACAACTAGCATGATTTGCTTTCTTTTGATAGTTTCAAAGTCTTTAGTTTGTTACTGATGATTGCCTTTACTTCCTGTAGGTTTTCATGGACTCGAGGCATACTGGTGCTAGCATGGATGAGATCCAGGTAATGCTTTCTGAAAAAGATGTAATTCGTAGGCGGCCTTTCTTGTATCAGTAGAATTCTTATTATGTCATTTTGGTTTATGAAATTGTATTTTCTACAGAAGGATTTGTCTCCACTCGTTAAAGGTTTGGCACCTGAAAGATCAGAAGATGAAACTCTGATTCCGTACGTTTACTCATTGCTTCTCTCTTTGAAGGATTTCAAGCAAGTTTTATTGCCTTTATCCTCCCTGTATTCTTCAGAAATCCCTGACTGTATTATTCTCTTCTATATAGGAATTTTTAATCCTCCCCAAACTTAAATGAGAATATCAGATGTGTTGTAATTGTGCCATTTTTATCTGCTATACAGTTATTTCGTAAACCAAAGATTCTAATAGTACCATTACTTCTATTTACCGGGATTGGTAGTTGTGCAGGTCACTAGTATCTGATTGTTATGACTGTTTTTCTTGTCAATATAGTTTTCTGGGACATCGTAGCTTTGCTATAACTGTAATTGGAGAGATTTAGCATGGTCAGCGCTCAGCACAAGTTGACAACTTATTGGAGGGAAACCACTATATATATTATAACCCTTTTTGACTTGCATAAGCATAATGGTGTAATGTACCACCAATGCATCTCATAATCATTATGAGCAGGTGGAAAATTGAGTACCCTAAATCAAGGTATAAAATACCGTGCCGAGCCGGTCTAAACGGGCGAAACATCTCGTTCCGCCCGTTGACCGGCACCGGCACGACCCCGACACCGCGTGGCCGGAGCGGAGGAAGAGGAAGGAAGAAGAAGGAAAGCATGAATGGGATAATTTGTGGATCACTTACCAACATGGCGAGGCTGCGGCGGTGAGGCGATGACAGCGGCTCGCGTGCGAAGGGCGGCGGAATCGCGAACGTCGCGTGAGAAAGAACGAAAACTAGGGTTTTTAAAAACTTATAATTAAAATCATTATTTTATATATATAATTTATAATTAATTATTATATATATATTAATTTATATGATATATAATTATAATATATAATTTTTTTAAATTTTTTATTAAAAATATAAAAAACTAATGTTAAAAATAGATAATTTATATAATGTAGAGTCATATAATTTAAAATAATTTTAAAATTCAACTTTAAATTATTTTTATAAATTAAAATAGATTTAAATTTTATAAAAATATTTAAAATAATTTTAAAAATTGATATATAATTTTAAAAAATTTATAAATATATCTAACAATTTAATTGTTAAAAAATTTAAAAAATATATATATATTTTTAAATAAATTTGATTTTAGGAATGCAATATAAATTATAATATTTAATATATATTATTTAGAATATTTATAAACTATAAATATATATTATATAAATTAATAATTAAATAAATTAAAATTTTATATAATTATTATATATATATTAGGATTTTTCTGTTAATTTATATAATTATTATAGATAATATTTTTTTTTCTTAGAATTAAGAATTTAGAACTATAAATATTAAAGAAAATACTTTCAATTACCTATCCTTTATTTCAAAAGTTTTGATAAATGCATACTATCAAGTTATATATATATACATATATATACATATGTATATATACATATATATGCATATGTATATATACATATATATGTCGAAATCGTATTGGCACGGCACGATACAATACCGAAACCACCGAAACCTCGATACGGGTCGAGATTTTAAACCTTGCCCTAAATTATCTAGTAGTTTATGATTAGTTATGCATCCCTTCATAACCAATACTAATCTGTTGTGTTGTTCCTCAGCACTTGTCACCTTGATCTCTCCTATGACTGAATATCCAAATGCCTTTTCTCTTTGTTTGGTTGCATTGTTTTTGGACACAATATTCAATTTTTATAGGTTTTGCATGCTCTTCAAAATTCATGGTATATCTGTTAGGTGAAATGCTTGTTGGCTTTGTTGATCAAATAAGGAACTTTGGCAGTTTCAATCCTAGTAAAGTTGAAACTGTTAACTACGTAACTTGATTCTGGCTGGTCGCAGTTCACAATCACTTACTTTTTTGCCCTCTTCCTCATTTTGTGCTTCCTTTGGTTGGTCTCAGTTCGACATTTGACCTTATATGCTTTAGTGAATTAAATTTACTCTAACCTCCATGGCTACAAGAAAAGTTGAAATTTTTATACTTCCGATGGCTTTCTTATTCAGGATGGTTGTGATTTAATTTCTCCCCTTTCTTGTTTGCCATATGGCCATATGGCCATATGTCAAATTTTCAGTTTTTTAATGGGCTTGGAATTTCCTTCACATGCAAAAATTGTTTGGATTAATTTAGGTTCATGATGGCAGGCGAAGGCATCAAGCAGAGGGATGTCATCCATGAGGTGGGAGACACATCTTTTCCTACATGGTGTATAATGCAATAACGTTTTACTTCCTGTTTATTTTGTGCAATTTTGACGTCTTTTTCTTCTATTATTACTCTTCAATAAATGAACTCTGAGGTCGTGCAATCAAGGTTGTCAAAATCGTTGTCTCCAAGGGACAATGAGGGTTTCATGAGACCAGATCGTAGGATTAGAGTATTAAGATCATAAAATCTAATCAATTTAATACAAAAAAAAAATTTAATTAAAGATATTTGAATAACATGTGCATTAAGTTTCAATATCTAATATTGTTAGGAATATTTAGAATTGTAGGTCGTCATATTATATAGAGTATAATTAGCATTACTTATATAGTTATACATTAATAATTCAATATAATTATTAAGGTGGCATTCTTATAGAGAATAGTAACTTCTATGGAATGGACGATAATGGGAAAGTTAAATAGGATTCTTCTACTTGAAAAAAGAATTAGTACTTCTTTAACAGAAATTTCCTGTTTTAAAATGTCTATGTGAATATAAAGTATTCCATTGTCATAGTTATCAGGTTCAGGATTGAGATGCTTCATAGGAGTGGTGATAGAACATGGGAGTGGATAGTATGTTTTTGAGATCTCAGCCTGATTTAGATCCTATGGGATCTAGATCAGTTAGGCTAATTTATGTCACAGATTGTAAGATTTCAGAATTTGAATCACAACTTTGACAACATTCATGAGATAATTATGTCTTGGTAAATTTTTTGTTTCTTTGTTTTTTCTTTTTTTCTTTGTTTTTTTCTTTTTGTGAAAAGGATGAAGCATGCTAATGGGTGGACTAGAACCAGTTGTTAAATGTGAAGTTCTTGGTGTTGCAAGTAATTAACATTATATCAAAGGTTCATGTACTTTAAGTGCACTTTGTCCAAGAATGAGAATATTCATGAGAATATATAACAGCATAGTTCTTCATTTTTAGTCAAGTATGCTCGTGGTGCATTTCTTACTTGTGCATTGTGCCCTGTTATCTTATTTATCACCCATATAACTTATGAATTTTTATTGCTATTGTTGTTCTCTACATTCCTTTTTTTTTAATGATTACCTTTTCCTTTCTTCATACCTCTTTGTTCTTATGGTCCTGAAATATTTTCTCCGTCCATGCGATTACAGTTTGGTACCTTCTTTCTTTTTGATTTTCTGTCTAAACCATTTCCCCCATTTATATAAAATATTATCTCATAGGTCACATCAACAGTAACTGGCCATATGATTGTTGAAGATGTGATCTATGACACTGCTGAGGAAGATCCACCAAATCTTAAAGTGTTTCGCCGCCTTACATTTGGCAGAAGCTCAGGTTTGGTGCAATCAGAAGCATTGCTATCTGAAAATATACTTCAGAGCAACCCGTCTGCTGCAAATAAAAAAGGAAAGGTTGTATCTTCAAGAAGTAGAAAAAAGGGTGGTCAGAAAAGAATTGAATCCCATAAATTGATCCATGGTAATTTGTTTGTGTATGTTTTCCTACTTTGTAGTTTGTAGTATTTTGGCTTAGTAAAACCTTAATGTTGAAAGGGTCATACATGGGAACAGCCTGATGCGCATCTTTTTCTCCAAATCTTCCTCTGCTGCAGCCTTAATCTTGAGAAGAATTTCTCTGCTTTTTGCTAAAAAATTGTAAATTTACGGATTATATTTGCTTCATTTTTTATTAAAGGTTGGTCTTTTTTTAACCAAAACTTAGGATCTAAGAGCATGAAGGTTGATCATAGCTGCCTTGCTAGTCTTTATCACAGTGGCATTGTTTCCGGCTTTGCTCTTATAGCTACTACTTTGGAGCGTATTGTATCATCCGGGGAAAAGGTAGTACCTATGTGAACGGCTAACTTGAGTTTATATTCAATTAATAAAATTTACATTCCTTTTTAAGCAATCTTTTATATACAGATTAGAACCTACATAATTGGGCTTGGAGCTGGGCTTCTTCCCATGTTTCTTCGTGCTTGCCTGCCCTTTCTGCAAATTGAGGTAGGAACTTCATGAACAACAAGTTATCAAGAAACTTGAGGACAGGTTATTGATTTCCATTTGTTGAAGGTGGTGGAGTTGGATCCTATAGTCATGGATTTGGCGAGTGAATATTTCAGCTTTGTCGAGGATGACCAATTAAAGGTTGAATTACTACATATTTACACTATGATGTTGCTTTCCAAAACCAAATGATTTCCTGAATATTCTGTTGTTTACTTGTGTTAACTCTGCAACTAACTGAGCTCTTTAATCTGCAAACCAATTTTGGACTTGATGCAAATAATTCCTTTTTGGCATGATAAGTAGTGACACCTTTAATCTTTGATCCAGACAACCACTTTGAGCTAATGTTGTGGTTTTTAAGTAGATAATTGAGCTACTATAAGCTTAAGCATTTTGGATTTGTGGTAGGGCCCATCAAGTTAACGTGTGATTCTCATCTACCTTAGGTAATGACAACTAGTATTGCAGTGAACCTAATCTTAGGCACACTGTTGGATTTGTAAAGGTTTGCAGAGTTACCATTTAGCATCACATATTATCGAGTTGGATGATTCTGTGCCAAACTTTAAGGGAGAAGATTGTGACAACAATCCTAGTTTAATCTCACATGACAAGTTCTAGGCTCGTGAAGGGGGTTTAAAAGTTTTAAATGACTGAGCTACACTTGGGGCTAAATAATTTGGGTTGGTGCTTGATCTAACAAGCTAATGGGTTAGTTCCCTCAGGCCATAGCATATGTTTACTTTGCCTCTTCTTTTTTTTTTTTTTACTGAATTGTGGAAATTGCTTATTTTAGTGATTTCTTGTCCAATTAGGTGCACATTGCTGATGGAATCCATTTTATTCGCGATGTGGATGCTGTCAAATCATTCCCAGTGAATGGTACACCTACGCACTCTCTTGCAGATGAAAATAAAACCAGTGGCACTAAAATTCTTATCATCGATGCAGATTCATCCGATTTGAGGTAAAGACCATTCATTTCCTCTTCAGATTGACATATGGTTTGTTTTGCTGACTTTGAATTACACTGCTTCCAGCTCCGGGTTATCCTGCCCTCCTACAGACTTTGTTGAAGATTCCTTTCTTTTGTCGGTAAGGGATTTCCTCTCTGAAGGAGGCATCTTCATCATAAATTTGGTGTCACGATCAGCAGCAATAAAGGAGAAGGTTATTTTAAGGTTAAAAGCGGTAAGATCCAACTGCACATTTGTGTTTCTCTACCATCCAAGCAATGGTGTTTGTAGTTTGACATAGACCTCCTATCAAATTGCTGCCTTAGGTCTTCAACCAACTGTTCTCCCTTGAACTAGAAGAAGATGTTAATGAGATTCTCTTTGCTTTCCCTGCCAAGATGTGCGTCGACGCCGATAACTTGCCTGAGGCTGTAGTTAAATTGAACGACTTGATGAAAATTCCCTTGCCAAATGGGCAGATAGAATCCGGTAGGTTCAGACGTCTACTGTAGGGCTGAAGCAAAACCATACTATGTTTCCATTCCCAATTCCATGTATGGTATATTATATAATATTATACAAACGAAGAAAAAAAAGACGAATACTGCTTCACGCGATCTGGCATCCTGATCTGGTACTCATTCAAGGGGCATGGGAAGTTTGCGACATCAATGCAACAGCATTGCAGCAAGTGTTTGTTTTTAGAAAAACCTTACAGTTGTATTTGTTAACTGTAAGGTTGTATCAAGATCAACCGAAGCTTTATTATAGCAAGACCAACCGTGCTCATTCTCCTAGAAAAATCAAATCTTTCAGAAAACAAACTGCAATTTTCTTTGATAAGTTTGTGCAATGTCTGTCAGAGTTGATTCTGTTTATTATCAGTCCTGTATTTCCTTAAAACATCTATTTTTATGTTCTCTGAACTGTAAGAAATCTAGCTGGCTATTATGAACTGGTGTGAGGATTGTCATGAATTGTTGATTGTTTCAATAAGTTTAGTCAAAACAACTGTCTCGACTAAGCAAAATCATTCCCCAACTTCTTTTTTTATTACAAATTATTTATCAGATTAAATTGGCCTTTCACAGCATTTACATTGTTAATTTAAAAAAATAATAGTAGTGATTAGTATTAGGCCTCTAATGATGGAGGACGACTTAGTTTTGTATGTCAATTTGTTTATGCCACTTGGACAACAATATGAAGTCAAATCTATGTATCTGGTAGTTGACTTTTTTATAAGGTTGTCATACAGCATCATGGTTGACCACCATTAGTTTAAATTTCAGAACATGATTTTGATTTTGATTTTTTTTTTTTCCTTTCTTGTGCTCAATATATATAGGGGTTGATATGGTTCAACCTCTTATATCAGCGGCACCATCCACGATTGAAGGGACGAGGTGCTTGAATCATTTTTGGACGTTCCGACCTGTGAGGGTCACAGACATCGCCGTTGATATAGGGGACAGACAATATCAACTCCCTACGCACACAGGGGTGATATGTTGCTCACCCCGTATGCGTGACGTGTTGTGCGATTGAAACTCGCAACCCATGTGGGAGTGTCCGGTTATTAATTTAGTGGTATGCTACACACCTATCTGTGAACATATAGTGTTAAATTTTTATTTTTTTTTTAGGTTTAAGTTTTAGGGTATAATGTTTAGATTAAAGGAAGTGAAAATTAAAATAATAATAATAACAACACTAGCTGCTCATAAATAGGTGTGCAACATATGGTCCATATATATAATGTTATGTTGCACGTTTATCTGTGAGCACTTAATTGTATTTTTCCGAGTTTAGGGTATAATATTTAGGCTAAATGAAGTGATTTTTTTTTTTAAACATTGGGTGTTCATGGTTGCTCACAGATGGGTGTGCAACATATTATCCCTCCATATGTAAAGGAGTGTTCTGTTACCTGGCAGGCCTGCACGCTTATTGTGCGTAGCTATGGGGGACTGGTCCACCTGGGCACCTAACATGTAGCCCCCTCCCTCACAACCACGGCAGTCATGCACGCCTATCGTATAGTGGAATAAACCCTATATATACACACACACAAGAATGGTACCTTATTTATCTTATGGTGCTCAACTTGTGAGCATCAAGTGTGTGTGTGTGTGTGTGTATTAGAGCTTAGGGATTAGAATTTAGGGTTTAGTCTTTAGGATTTAGATTATAGTATTAAAGTTAAAGAAATTAAAAAAAAAATACATATGTATTTATCAGGTGTGTACTATAAGGTAAGTAGGGTATATATAAGGGTTTGAACAAGAGTTGAGTTTAGCTACTTCTTTGTGTATTTAAATATAAAACTAATGTAAAAGATTAAAGTTGAGTTTTGAATAAGTTTGTAAGGAAATTATTAATAAATTATGCACTATTTTTATTTTTAAGTAATATTTAAGTTTGTTTATTTTATATTTATATATATAATGAAAGGAAAGAGTTTTTGTTAAAGTTGAATATGAATTAATCCATAAATATTATATTCAATTATAAGCTATAAAGTAAAAACACAAACAATTTATGGATTTTAAACATTCTTTAAAAAAAAAGTCAACCTCAAATTTAAACACTAATCATGAACTAATGAAGAGAAAAAAATCTATCAAAATAGATAACAATTGACAAATAAACAATCGTATCAATACTATTTGATGGTCACCACTAACATCAATGGAGCCCAAACCGAACTTTTTTAAATCAACAAAAGAATTGGAAGGGAAGATGATGAGAAGTAGTACTATTTCTAAAGAAATCATTTCTTTAGATCCCTTCTATCACAATCTTCCTCATTAACAAATCCAGCCACAAACAGCTAAGAACTCAGATTTATCATGCTGGTAATTATTTTATCTTAGAGCACTTCTTTCAATTCATTACCAATCGTCAACAATCTTGCCCTTTTATTAGCTCCCTTCCTTTTCTTCATCGTCAAAATCTCTCTCTCTCCCTTTCGTCTAGAAGAAAAGTCAACAAGCTCTCTTTTGGAACCCAAGCCATATTACAATGGCGGTGAGTTTTCGATCTTCAAAGTGTCTTTTAAACCAATTTCCATATGGATGGATTTCAACTCAAAGATTTGATCATTCAGTAAACTTTTTGTGTTCTAGCAGAATCTAAAAAAACCTTCTTTGCGTGTCAACCCAAACGAGGATAGCGAAGCCTCAGAAGCTCACTCCGGCAATCCTGAGAACCCAAAGCAGACCAGAGGCAATGTCGGTGCTCGCTTTAGACGCACCCAAATGCCTCCGGTGCGCACCAATGAAGCTCACTTTCGTAAGTTCCGGAGGAACGGAAATGGGCAGCAACCTACTCAACTGGTTGAGCATAATTCAAGAGCTTTAGTTGAGAGAATTCAGGCCACAGTAAGATTTTAGATTTAGTTGAGAGAAGTCTGTTATATATGAGAGAGTAAATTCTAGCTAAACTCTCTTTTGGCCAGCAGACTGAGGTCGATGTGATTGTGCCGCCTTTCGACGGATGGGACGAGAAAAATCCAATCCCGGGTGAGAATTATACAGAGATCTTCGGAAAGGTAGTTCATGGTCGAAGAAATTACGACAGTCCATACAAGTTATCACAGCCTAGAGTTCAGATGAAGGAGACTAAAGCAAAGGTGAGTACTCTACTACTTCTTCTATTGCTTAGGGGTGCAAACGAATATGTTCATGAGCTTTTTTGAGTGGCTCAAAAAATATTTGATTCACATTCAAAATTATCAAATTCGAGCCACTCACGAGTCTAACTCAAATTATTTTTATGTAATTTTAATTTAAATATGCTATCCAAATAATTTGAACTAAACGTGAACTAAAATTATTTATATTTTTAAGCTTTGAACTAATATCGACTATCATATATATTTTTCAAGCTCGAGTTCAAATATTAATATTTTCATACTATTTTGTTCAATTCGGTTCATTTGCACTCCTAATTGCTACAAGCCTGTTTGAATGAGTATTTCTATTAAAGTTTCGTGCATTTTCAAAAGTCGGCATGAGACATGGATTTGAGTAATAGCATGCTAATGGCTTGATTCCTACAAACTGTAATTTTTTGCTTTTTTGTTTCAGGGCTGTGGCTGCTTCGGCTGGATCTGTTGAACATAGATGAAAAATGTGTGATGGAGGGAGATTTGTTTCCCTAAATGTCAATTATTAAACTATTTGAATGATCTTTTATTATGAATGCTTTAGACCGTGGCTCACTTCCTTTTCGAATCGGAAAACTGTTATCGTCAAGCTGAAGAATAATATCCGAGCAGGATGATGACGAAATAGTCGATTACCAAATTTACTAGTTTAATGTTTATAAAAGTTTACAATGACGTCCCTCCGGACTTTAGTGTGATGATAGAAGGTGGGAGGGGCTCCCTTCAAATATCATTTAGGGCATATTATAATTGAAAAGTTTAAAAAATTTATGACATTGGTCGTCCATTATGATCCATCTATACTTTTGATTTATCTAATGACCAGTGAAAATTTTACATACATCCAAGATTATATATAACAAAAAGGTTTACAATGACAATGTTCTTTTTTTTTTTTTCACCAGATATTTAGTTTACTTGGACTAATCCTAAGGTGATCGATCCAATCGCACAAAAATTTTACCAGAATAAATCAAGAAGTGATTGCAACGAGCAAACCATTAGTCAACGTTCTTAGGTCAACAATCCATTAAGAAAAATTTATCCGTTAATTTGTCGAAGTTGAGACTCGATTCTTAAATATCTAGGAAACTAAAAAGGTGATCTGTTGTTGCACCATTACCTCAGGGCTATAATGACAATGTTTTTTTAGTCGACATCAAGTATCCAACTTATGCCAACTAATCCTAAGAGTGATTCGCTCGATCCCACGAAAATTTTTTATCAGCCAATAGAGTAAATCGAAAAGGCTTGTGGCGGTCCATCGATCCAACGCTCTTAAGTCAATCACCTATTAAGAGGAAAATTCATCTATTAATTTACTGAGGTTGAAACTCAATTCTTACATGTCTAAAAAAAACTTAAAAAGTATTATACAGTTATACTATTACCCGGGGCTACAATGACAATATTTTTGAAGCGTACTTGCGTATATTTTTACAAGTGAAATAATATATGCATGCACCAAATAGGGAAATTGAACAAGAACCAGGATAGATAAGCATCCATGAACCACAAAGTTCAACATATGTTGTAGATCCCCGAATCTCTCGAACCATTGAAGTTAGACGATGATATTCCCAGTCCCTGATCCAAGATCAATGATAGGGAAGGCTTCTCGCTCTGTAAAGAAAGATTGAGAGCTCGGAATAGCAAGAAATGGAACCCAACAAAAGGATCCTAGAGTCTTCAGAACCTAAGGAGAAATCGAAAATTTTGAAGTGGGAGTCTCACAGAAGTTTCTGATCAGAGCTGATGACTTTTAGCATGATAGGTTTAACAGGCCTGGTCCGGTTGCGTAAACCAAGCTGAACCAACCGACTGATCCTCTTAGCTGGACTAGGCCAACCTCATCATCTTGGCTGATCAAACCCAATCAACCCATTCAATGGGACTGAATTAACCTAGCCACCCCAAATCGAGTTGCTTCAATTCTTCAGAGGGGCATCAAAATGACTCGGTCGAAACTTGAACGGGAAAGGTAACTCAAACTACACAAACAGATTCACAAGTTAATTTAATTACAGAACAAGATGAAACGAGAAGCAGGGCTACAAAGTTGCAAAAGCTGAAAACTAGCAATGTCCAGAGAGGCTGGGAGATTCCATTGCCATCATAACCGGGGGAGACAGCGGGCTTCCGGTCATGGAAGACACAAGATTTTGTTTAAAAAACGAGCTTATGTACGCTCACACCCGACTATTCGCTGGCAATGGAACAAACCCATCAAAGAAGTCTCCAAAATAACGGCGTGGCTCATGGACCAGTTTGGAGATGATGTCGCGAAGCGTGAGTACTCCCTGAAGATTCTCCTCCTCGTCAACCACATAGATACGGTGTATCTTCTCAGTGTCCAGCCTCAAAATGACATCTTGGAGGGTATCATTTCTATTACACGTGATCACACCGTGTAGCATGGGCGAGGCTTCTTCGTGCTCGACCAAGTGATTCCTTACTGCAGTGAGAAAATTTTTAGCTGTGATTGACCTGCAATATCATGCAAATTAAATGTCATTGAAATAGTTAGCAACGAACAACGAACGAAGTAAAATGAGAAAACAACCTAATATAACAAGGCAGGCATCGATGCATATTGTCATTGTTTCATACATTTCTGAAGAAAAATAATTATATAGATTAAGATCTAACTTTGAGGATTCAAATGTGCGAAAGATTTACCATGGAAATAAGTAATTTCAACAAATAAATAAAACAAGCAACAGTCTAAGGGTGAAGGTTTGAAATAAAAATAGGATTTGTTAAATCTTAAAGTTTTGGACACAAAAACTTAAAATTGGAACATGCAACTCGCTTTGCACACCTGTAATCTTTGTAAATCTCGGGGGCGGTTAAAAGATACTGCACATCTCTGATGCTTATATTTCCGATTGCCTTGTTTCCACTTTGATCGACAACGGGAAGCCCTCCAATTCCTTTCTCTCTCATTAGTTGGAAAGCCTTTAAAACTGGTTGGTGCTCACTAACCTGAAAAAATAAAAACAAAAAGAAATTCAAGACAGTAAGCAGAGCTAAGAAACAATAGCCCGTGATATGTGACTTTGCGCCCCGCTTTGCTTCATGGTCATTTAGTTGAAGGGTAGAAAATTTTGTATAATCAGACATTGGCACATGTAAATCTTAATGATAATCAGACTCTCAGAAGAATTGAACAAAGATAGAGACTTTCATGCTAGAAAAGGTTTCTAAGTATTTACAGGATAAGTGGTCATTTAATCAAATTTATCATGAAATCTCATATTAGCTAATCCATTATTTTTATTTTTCAATTATGTACTCCTAGGTGAGCATTAGTCCATATGTTAGGCTTGGTTAGTCTGATGCACTTGCACACATATGACAGAATGCTAAAAGAGAATAAACATAAAAAAGGATGGCCATTTTCCTAAGAACTTCATGCTTCTCAGAGAAGTGGTAACACAATCAAATGTAGAAGCCAAAAAGAAACATCGAGGTACAATAGGTGGAGCTTGTGTGACTGTATGCACGCTTAATTAGGGAGTATGAAAGAAAATAAAATAAGATGCAAAGGAGAACTGAAAGAAGTTGAGAGAACAAGATCTGTAGCTGTCATTTGTCAGTAATTCTATTCTATTAAGAAACAGACTCGGTTATATTTGCCACTAACGGTTGGCACATAGTCATCTAAATATTGATTGCCAACTCCTCCTCTAAATTCCTTTGAGAAAAGATTTGAAGAAAGATTGCAATTTTCTGAAGAATTTTTTGAAGAATGATTTAAGTTTTCTGAATGTAAGAATTTAGATGCTTCAGTTAAACAGACTTTTCATGTCCAACCAACGTTGGTTAATAAAGACTTGGTCTTAAAAATATCACAATTTGAAGAAATATAGGATGCAATTGCCTTAACTATGGATAATAAAAATTTGGTCCAAAAAATATTGTAATTTGATGAAAATAACAGACAATTACCTTAATCAGCCCCTTTGGCTTCATAGCAGGAAGACCCAACTCATATAATTTCTTAGAACCCCAGTTCTCAAACCAGTGAAGATCTACACATTCTGCCAACATGTGAACCACGGCAGATTGTGTAATAATATTTTCAATCTTCCCTGCACCAAGATCAACCACAGGAAGGCTCTTCATTCTGTACTTCGATAGTAATAGCAACATGGTAAGGAAAGAGTCAGAGTTTTGAATAGCAAGAAAGGGTGCCCATCTAAAGGATCCTGCAATCTCCTGAACCTATGGAGAAATCAAAGCATATCTCAGTCCTCAAGATCACACATAAGTCTCTGAACATGTATTTGCAAAGATTACAAAGCACAATACCGTGGTATTCTTGTAGAAATCTGAAGAAGTGAGAGTCTCAAAGAAGCCACCGCCTGTTGAATCAACAGCTTCAGGGACAAAATTTGCAGGCACAGTAGCAGCAGCAACACCAGCTACATCTTCAGCGGCAGCATCAGTGCCACCCATCTTGGTAACTGCTGCCAGTCCACTTACCTCTCCTGTCACAGCTGATGTAGCCTTCATCCTGAGTACTGAAACTTCAGACTGCAAAGAAAATCAGGAAATAAATAGTTCAAACCCCAATACAGTGCCAAGATTTTTGCCGACATAGTTTGGTTAAGTAAATTAGACAATGGCATCTTGAAATGAATATCTTATGCCTCCTAAATTCCAAATCTCAGAAAGTCCAAAAGAACCACAAATTTTCACAGTGAAACTCATAACCCAGCTGCACAGCAAACATTGGTTGCTCTTGGAGGACTGCTTCAAGACACAGCCCACCCAGAGTGGATGAAGACTAAATTTTTCGTGTATTATTATGATAGTTTATCAGAATGTTTCTTCGACTTGAGTACTTTTTTTCTAGTCATTAAACCTAGTGAATTTGAAGCTACAAAGAGAATATTTCATCACATTTGGTTTTCATGGAGTTATAGAACGAACGAAAGGCTAAGCAAGATAGTATATTATGATATACCTGATAAACAAGCTTAGAGATTCTACAATCACTTGAGATGGAAGGCAAAATTCATGCTGGTAGATACTGCAGCAGTCCAAGTTGGTGAGGATGACTCAACATTTGACAAAGAAGTCCGCGAGTGTTGACAGACGAGGAAGACCCAGAGGCAAAGGCCACTTGGCAAATGAGAAGTTGTGGTAGGTTAAGGTAATCTAGATACGCAGCATGCAAGAAATGTCAAAGGTAAACTCTTGTCATGTGATTTGTGAGAAAATATAAGCAACTTGTATTTTGGGCGCTGAGTAGTTCTCTTACTTAGCTCATGACTTAATTGAAAAATAAGTGTTTTAGGGTCAAAATCGATGAGTCAATTAACTCATGGTTGCAATCAGTAGATTGTAGTCGACTAAAGACGGAGACCTTGCAAAAAGAAAGGCTCTATTCTAGATTGAGTCTACTAGATGAGAGTTCAATCTATTGATGCCTGTTCAACCGACTGATTGTAACCTTACAATTGATTATAGATAGAATTCTTATGAACAAAAGTTTTATTCCATGTTGAGTCAAGTGATCGGTCAATTGATGGCTAGTTAGTTAACTAATGCTTTATTCCGACCAAAAAAGAAGGTTTCTATTTGTAACGGAGTTGACTTGTAGTCAACTAAAGTGAGTTGACTGGGTAGTTGATTGAGTTAATTATATATTCAAAAATTATACTGTTGTAGACGATATTATCTAAAGGAGTCGACTACATTAAGACAACTTGAGACTTAAGTCAACGAGCTTATCAAAACGAGTCAACTAATAGGTGTCAAAGTGGACTGACATAGTCAACTGGAAAGGTTTGGAATTGATTGAAAGCAGCAGCTAACGAAGATTAGTTCTGCACAGATCAAGCTTCAGTCAACCAACAGTGTAAAAAGTGTAAATCAATATATTACATTAATGTAGTGCAACTGTTGAAGTTTATCCATGGAAATTTGGAGGGCTATAAAAAGGGAGGCGAGAGGAGCCTAAAATTTTGACAACAATTCCCAATCAATTTCTCAGCTTCCAAGTGTTTTATTGTATTTATTTTTACTATTGTTTTTGGTTTTTTTTAACTTAATATTTTTACAAACTCTTTTACCACACTTTATCTTCATATTGTAAATGATTTTCAAAAAAGAGAATAGTAGTGGTTTTTCATGAATTGACTATTTGACTTACCTTACGAGTCCATAGCCTATGAATTAAGAAACAGGAATCCCCCCCCCCCCCCTACACAATCTCAAATAATACTCGACTTCTCTCCCATGGAGAGGGAAATATGATGGTCATTCAATCATGAAAGAAAAAGGTTTCTTGATGATAAATGTATGGTTTGAAATCACGCGTTGTATTGGACAGCATAGTCAAAACATACCATTTCAATAAGTTACCAAAATCTAATATTGATCAACATGGATAGCCTATGCCTCCAATACAAATTGTACAGATGACTATCATACCTTGCCAACACTTCAATAAGCATCAAGATGAATCAAACAATATTTTCTTTTTTAGCTAATTTTTATAAAATTATAATTGTGAATATTATTATTTTTAGAAGTAACCAAACTAAGTAAAAAGGTAATAATGGAATTAATCTCAAGTGTCAGCATGATATAGCTTGTCTGTTCCAATCATAGACTAAAACTCTAGCACAAAATGCCTTTTTGAACCTTGAGAAATGATTTACAAATTTTAGAATAAGATGGAAAAGTTTGCAATTTGTCTTGCTATAAATTTCACAATGCAATATTCAAAAGGTATAAAAATGATGCTTTAATTATAAGAATGCAATTCTCATTATATACAACATAATTCCAGCGGTGAATCAATCAAATATAAGAAATTACTGCAAACATCTGTGATTGAACAATATAAAAACCAGAAACAAGTGCAAATAAGTGATGTGTTAGCATCAAACCTGATGTAGAAGCCATACAGCAATTCCTGGAAATTCAACAATACCGATGTACCTATCTATCCAACTAGCATCTTCAGGTGCATCTACATTCCTTACCAGTGCACTTAAGATCTTGTGTTTGGATAATATCTCAACCGCAGCAGATAGGGTTGCATCTGAAGAAATCTCAATAACTAAAAAGAAAGCAAATGATAAACACTTGATGAGAACTTTTTCATATAAATGATTTCTTAAATTATAGCTCCCACAACAATAATTATTCTGAAAGTAACATGTTCATCATCACATGACTATCAGATTTAGTCAGGTAATGACAACTCTAGGCAAAAACAATCAACCTCAATCGATTTAAGGAACCATTGCAAAGCGATGAACAGATTAGAGGCAATCCATTCAAAAAGAAAGGAAAAATCCATTTGATCCAATGATTTATTCATAAACTAAAACTATTTTACTGTACCATGATCATTAAAGATACTTTCTCAGTTAATGATTATTACCATCCATAGTTAAATATAATTGAACATTTTCAGTACAATAATTAATAAATAAATTATAAAATGTTATTTCAATAAGTTTTGGAATTAGTATAATTAGTTTTTAAACAAAAAAATTGTAAAATTCCTAGCACACAGAAGGTATTGCACTTTTCATGTTTAAAAAAAATACAGAAAGATCAACTCTATAATGTGATCAATGGCTAGATACAACCCAGACCATGCGGTTCATAACCAACAAATTTTACCGGATTCAATGTTCGTCATTCTAATAAACCAGACTTAGGGTGCGGTGCTGCAGATGCTAACGCACAATGACAAGTTTACCAGCTAAGAGGTTCTAAGCATGCTACGCTCCATATGCTGCCACAAAACAGAATGTATAGATTAAGCCTTTTTAATATCAAACCAAAAAAATAATAATAATAATAAAACTCATCATATGACAAATATCTACTACATAGTAGAATTTTTAAACTTCGAGTGAACTAAAATCGACCGATGATTTATGAATTCCTAGCTTATCAGATGCGAGATCGCAGATATGCGCTGGATTAGAACGAAAGTACGCTTGCTAACGAAAACAACGCGAAAGCGTAGGGAAAATGATCAAAAGTTAGACTAAACTAATCATGACTAAAACTTAGGGTTAGGAGTGAAGAGAAGTGAAGAAAACAGAAAGGTGCGGTGGCGAAAAGGAGAACCTTCGGACGGCGGCGCGGGAGGGAAGGAAGAAACGGGGAGGTCTTGGAAGCAGGAGTTGAGCTTCTCGGAGGGACTGAGTTGAGGCTCTTGCACGTCCCACAGATCCTCCAGCCGGTGACCGATCTCCGCCTCCGGGCTCCGCGGCGACTTCGCCACCGGGCTCTCCATGTCCTCTCTCTCTCTCTCTCTGTGAAGTCAACAGTGTAGTCATTACGAAAACAATAAAATAAATAAATAAAATAATACAATTTAAAATTAAAATTGTATTATAATAAATCGACGCTGGATAAGAATAATCTGTGCCAGTTTTAACTTTGCTCCAATTGCTGCACTACTTTGCACTTATAACCTACAATAAGGGTATTGATTTTTAATTTGGTCCTTAATTTCTACTCCCCATAAAAGGGTATAATCGAACCGAACCGAGTCAAATATTAAAAGGCTAGAGATCGAGCTTAGTTCATTTTACCTAACTTGAGCTCGACTT
>JBAMIE010223925.1:0-21225 GCA_037177295.1 Kaempferia parviflora
TATATATATATATAATTGGATATTTCTATCGAATATAAGATATTGATGATGATGCTATACTTTCTCCATTGGGTTTAGATATTAAATTCTTGCCATCCCTATTCGGACAGAGGCCAAAATCTCTTTTTCTTACTGTATATTAAACTAAGCCATAACAAATCACGAAGTGCACTCTCTAATTAATGCAATGAATAATTAGCTATAAAAAACTTTGGTATGACATGCACAATTAATGTCATTGCCTTATCACGCTCACAAAGCCATAACCCTGGAATCCTCAATCTCAATGCCTCGTGTTTTGTTTTCAATTATTTGCCTCTGTTAATTTTTAGGTGGAGATAATTGGAAATTAATGGCCACGTGCATGCTTGGTCAATGTGTTGAAGCTTCCATGCCTACATGCGTTGCACCGTATCGTTCTTTCCACTTCTTGCATATATAAGTTAGCTATTATTGTCCCCACAAGTTGAGCATTTGGTCATTATATTAGCATTGTCATTGAAAAATTTAGATGTTAATTTTTGACAGTAAAATGTTTATGTTTCTCTCATCTAATGGTCACTATTCAAAGATAAAAAAAAAATGTCATAATTTATCTCTCTACAAATGACTGTGATACCTAACATAAGAGGGTTCAACATCAACCTTTGCCACCAATTAGTTGCCATTATTAGTCATTTTGATCGTGAAGGATATTGTTCCTTTTGTCAAGTAACATTAAGTTCATTATTAGTCATTGAAAATGAATGGAAAATACTTAAATTCCAGCATTACAGCGTGCTACAACAGTACTTTCAATTATATTGTAACAACTTTGTTAAATAATAAATAAATTGCACTACAAATTACAAAGCAAGTAGAAATAATCAATACTACTTGAAAACTCTCATAGTTGAACTGTATTGAAACATTATACGTGATATTTGTTCTTACGTCTACATACAACAAATTAAGATCTTTTTCTATTTATCTCCGTGATGAATAAAGAGTACAACCTGAATCATAACTTGTGTATATAATATAGTATAGAAGGAGATCAAAGAGGCCTTCACGTCTGTGTTGAAGAGAACAAGTAGATCAAAAGGATATTTTTTAGAATCATTTTATTATATGCCAATACTACACATTTTGCACCCTGCATAATTAATGATAAGGGTCAAAGGCATGTGTCTATAATTCCGCAGGATGATTATTTTCTAGTAGGCATTGTCCCTTTGTCGGTCAGTATTTTATCACTCCACATTCAATCCGGTACATGTGTTTATTTTTTTTTTAAGTTGTGATCATGCATAGAGGTTTTTATTTTGTGAGGTTAATTATCATATTTTCTGTTATTGCTCATTGTGAATAAGCGATTATAATTCATATGCACTGTTGTTGCTCATTGTAATTATTGATTTTTTTTTTTTATTTCAAAAATGTTCATAACTCAAAGCTGGAGTTGCTGGAATCAGTTTATTTAAATTATATTTGAATACATGTCAGAAACAATAGGGAAATTATAAAAAAGGAGAAGAAAATAAAATTTCCCTGATTTTGTTTTTAACACGCAGTACTTGTTCTTGGGGTTTTCCCTACTTAGTTTTTAGAGCTTGGAGCTGGAGTTCCTGTCTCTCTGAGAGCATAAGATGGCATCCATGGCTTCCTTTACTTGCCCTATGTCTGGTGCTCTTCCCCCTTGTGCTGGCCAAAACTCATCAGTTGCTAACACCTGCAAACCAATCGAAACCCTGAATTAATTAAGAACAGAGAGAAGAAGATAATTAATTAGAAAGAATTCTAGATTTTCTGAATTCATCAGCCATGCATCAAGCACCTTCACTTGTAACTGCAGAAACTTCACATAGCTAATTGCTTTCTCCAGCATGGTCACCATATCAACCTTGGTGCCATTGGGAACAAGTTCTTGCAGGATTTTCAGTCGCTCGCTAATTCTCTCCCTCCGGTTCTAGAACAAGATCAAATCTTTTAGCATTATTCATCTTAAATTCAACAAATCGTTCTCAAATATAGCATAAAAGGGGCACCTTTGCTGCTACACTCTGTGAATCCTTGGACGGACTGATCGACTTCTCTTTCATCTTTCTGCTGCACTGCTTCTTCGGACTCGGCATTTCGCACGAATCCTGCAACACGATAATCAACCACAACGCACTCCTGTTAAAAGTGTTCAACCCAAAGCCAAAAATCATGAATTCAACAATAGAATAGATTGATTATATATAACCTTGCATTGTCTCTTTTCGCGAGCAGATGGGTACGTAAACCCAAAGCTGTCCTGTTCATGAGCGATATTCCTAGAATTGGTGTCAAGTTTGCAACTTTGATCGATGGCGTCCATCCAATCCCTGTCCTCTTGCTCGAAGCTGAGCACCGAAGCGCTGGGGATGGAGACTGCCCCGTACTTGACAGCAGAGAGTGCTTCCCTGTTCTCACCGGCGCAGATGTGGTTGGAGAAGAAAGGAAGAAGACTGCTCGAGTAGCTCCCGAACGAATCAGAGCTCTCTCCGTCTTCGAGCATGAGCCAAGCTTGCGAGCCAAGTTCCAAGGATGGATCTTTAGTAAGAGCCATTGGAAACATGCAGAGATCAGAAACACAGACAAGGATAATAGTGACGAGAGTGATGATGGATCACTTGCTAATTTCTTGAGGAGACATGCAATGCAGATCAAGAAGACATTGTGGTTATATATAGACATACATATATGTGCTGTGCGTGTTGTTCGTGTGTGTGCAATTTTGAATTAGGATTAAAAAGGAGGCGGCACATGGCGTGTTCATTAAATGAATGATCTGTAAGCTATCAGGATTTAATGAAGCTAAGGAGAAGTCGATATATAATGTTATTTTGTGGGGTGAGGAAATGGTAGCTAGCCTAGCATTAAATTCTCTCAAGGAACGCCGGAAGTGTCGCACTGTGCCCACGTCGAAGATTCCTGCTTGCTTGCCGCATATATCCACTTCACGTGAGGATTATATATATATATATATATATATATCGATCGTCTTCTTATCTTCGAGATGAGAAGAATTCTGGCCCAGATCCATATATACTAGCGAGTTAAATCATGAACATTAAAGGGAGCTTGGTAGAAGAATTTAGGAGGTTGGAATGGGAATGAAAGCTGCTTCATTTCCATTCCTGATGCTTGGTAGACCGGATTCAGAATCGAAATATGAGTTTGATATCCCAATTTCATAACCCAGCCCCCTAGGTTATCGCTAAACTCATTCCCCCCTCAATCAAACTCATTATCATTCTCATTACCAAATATATACCAAGCGCCCCCTAAAATTTTATGTATTAGAGTATCCATATCAAATTACTTAAACACAGAATTTATCTTAAATTTTATATTAAACATTTTCATCCGTTACTCTATCCATTTTCTAAATTTATATTTCACGAATAGTACTTGTTTAAATTTAGTTAATGTCAAAAACTAAAAAATAAAGATAAGATAAATTATAGAAAATTTGATATATTATTTAGTGAAAAATAGATATCTAAATTTAGGCTGTGTTTGGGAGAGCTTCTGAAAAGTACTTTTTAGATTCTAGCTACATAAAAGTACTTTTGAGTGTTTGTGAATGTCAGATTCTGCTTCAGCTTCTATAACTTTTACTCAAAAGTTGGAAGCAAGAATTTGATGCTTTTTTCTGCTTCTGTTTTTTTTAAGTGCATGCAAAATTAAAAGTTGGCATTTATGTCCTTAATAAATTTATCATTTTACATAATTGCCATCATGCTTTTATAAAATTTACATTTTAAAAAAATTTATACATATTTTTTTATTTATATAAATTTTATTATTTTTTATATTTTTATTATTTTTAATTATATATATTTTTTAAAAATAAAAAAAATAATTTTGATATAATATTCAAAACATTTATTATGGATATTATTGTCATTTAACTTAAAAATTAAGCCTGGAAGTAATTATTCATCAAACACTCAAACTTTACCTTTAATCAGCTTTTGACTTCTATTTCCAAACACTCTATACTTTAGCTTATCACGAACTTCTGAATAATCTCTATAAGAATCACTTTTCAAGAAGCAAAAGCTCTCCCAAACAGTGTCTAAGTCGTGGCTTCCTGACATGGTTGCAATCTATTTAGAGTATGGACGAGATAGAATTAGCTAACCCGGTCCTTAAAATCCTAGATTTAGTTTTTTAACTTTTTTTTATTTGTTATAAATTATTTTAGATTAATTTCCTTTCTAAAAGTTAATTTAGATTTTTTATATTTATTTTCAAGGATTAGTTTCCTTTTACTTTTTCTTTTTACATTACAACTTTTTCTTATTTCTTGGGTTATTTAAATAAGGGTTAAGACTCTTTTAAAAAAGATTTTGGTTTAATAATATTTTCGGTAATGACATTATTTTTCCTATATCTTGGTATTTTTCTTTGAATTAACAGGTTCTAGAAGGTTGTTTCTGATATTTGCGTGTGAATCAACTGATTCAATAACCTGCAAGATAATCGCTATAATGCCCAGCGTCAGTTGATATCAGAGCGATAATCATTGTGGTCGTGGTCGTGGTCGTGGTCGTGGTCGTGAAAGATAGGTTCTGATTGAGGAAATCTCACACTAGGATCGAAGCAAACCCTACAAGCTCATCAAAGATCTATAGAGACAAGGCACAGAGTTATCCCAATATCTAGTGACGCAAGATCTTAAAGGTTATAGGTTATTTTATTTAAATTTGAATAAATTTTTTCTTGAGAAAGATATGGATGACAAGATCGAAATTGTCAGTGATCCAATTTACGACGAAGATGAGATTGAGTCAAGTAGCAAGTCAGTATATGACGAGGAACTTTACGGAGATGACCCTGAGATTTTGGTCTTATTTGAAAATGTAGTTCATGTCGTATCAGAAGACAGTGTGAAGAAAGAGAGACTATGGATGTTGAAGACGTTATTTTAAACTCGAGGACAAGTTCTTTTCAATGTGGGGCGTTTGATGTAGGAGCATCCAGCAACATAACCAATTTATATCCTCTAATACAGCTACATTCTCCTTCGAGCTGTGACGAGAAGAAAATGAGACTTCCAACCTCCTTTTTGAATTTTAAATAAAGATGATTGAGACTATTTTCAATAAAGATGATTAACTCGTAACCTCTTGATATCGTTGCACTTTATTTGGAGTTTGGACGCAATGGAATTGACTAACTGGGTCATTAAAATCCTAAATTTGGTCTATTAACTTTTTCTTTTAGTTGTTATATATTTTGTTAGGATTAATTTTCCTTTTTAAAATTAGTTTAGATTTTTTATATTTATTTTTATGGATTATTTTTTTTTCCATTGTGACTTTTTCTTATTTCTTAGTTTATTTAAACGAAGGTTAGGGCTATTGTAAAAAGAAGATTTTAGTTTAATAATATTTTCGACAGTGCCGTTATTTTTCCTATTTTATGGTATTTTTTTTCGAATTAACATATTTTAGAAGGTTGTTTCCGGCATTCACATGCGAATTAATAGATTCAATGGCCCGTAGAATAATCGCTATCCTGCCCAACGTCAACTACCTTTTATAGAGAATTGTTTCCGGTATTTAAATTAACATGTTCTAGAAGGTTATTTTCGGTATTCGCATGTGAATCAACAAATTCAATGGCCCGCAGGATAATCGCTATCCTGTCCGACGTCAACTACCTTTTAGAGAGAGAGAGCAAACATTTCCTTTAGTTCGAATCCTCATTCTGTCATTATTTAATTCCTTAAATAATCTAAGATTTATTCATGTCATTGTCTTTTCATAAAATAACCTAGATTAATAGACTTTTTTCTTCTGTTCCAATCCTAGAACTGTAATTATTTAATTCTTTAAATAATGTAAGATTTATTCATACCGGTGCCCTTTTCCCATAATAATCTAAGATTTATGCAAAGATTATTCTTTTCCTGAAATGATCCTTCGTCTTGCGTCGTTCAGGTGCTGAGAGGCCCAAAAGGTTAGGAGGCTAAGGAGACGAGAGGTCAAGGAGACGAGAGGCCTTTAAAAGTTGAGATGCAAAGAAGTCAGGAGACCTTTAGAAGTTGGGAGGCCAAAGGTCTAAGGAGCCGGGTCAGGTAGCCCGAATAATTAGACATTGATTTTGACCATCCGTTGGAACAATCTTAGTAGATCCATCAATCTTCCTTTATTCACATGTCAACCTACTGATCATTCCCCGGATCAGGTAAGATTCAAACTATCATTAAAAAAAACGATAAACCCAGTTAGCCTCATTGACTATCTCTGAGGGTGGCCGGCCCGGCCCCACGGAAATTTCCCATAAGCCACTAGGGTAAATCGGGAAGCACTCGTGGTGGACGGCTCAGAAGCTTAGCGTCCCTTAATTGCAAGTCTCATTTGAAAGAAAAATCCCTACAAATAAAGATACGAGAGTTTACCACAAGATTCAAATTTCTCATAAGCCACCAGGGTAAATCGGGAAGCACTCGTGGTGGACGGCTCAGAAGCCTAGCGTCCCTTAATTGCAAGTCTCATTTGAAAGAAAAATCCCTACAAATAAAGATATGAGAGTTTACCACAAGATTCAAATTCTCGTAGTTTAGGAAGTCCATTGCATCACTTACCATCCCACCATAATCTCAAGAGGTTAGAAATAAAAATAATATATATATTTTTTAATTTTTCAAGCCCATTTGTCGATCCTGGAACACTCTGTCTATTAGGCCCATTGGACTTTACTTTAATGGGCCCATTGAGAGCTGTATATCATGTACGAACGCTGGCCTGTAAATGCAAGGGTGGCGCACTCGCTCCTTGGCTGCATCAGATCACAGCGAGGGTTTCGTCTCCGGTCTCCGCTTCCAATTACGCTATCGACTTCGCCGATCGCATACCACAGGCTTCTTGATCAGGCTGGCCAATGGAGACCCTCCCGTCAGCGGCGGAGCGACAGCAGCTCGTCTCCTCGTTCCTCGAGATCGCCGTCGGCCAGACCGCCGATACCGCTACGCAATTTCTTGAGGTTTTCCCTTGTTGTCCGCTCGCTCTTGATCCATTCATGTATGCCAGGTGTTTTAGGGCAATGATTCCTCGAAATTGAGTTTTTTTTTCTAATACTTTCCTCTTGTTTTGATTGCATTCAACTCTAATTCGCCGACGATTGCAGTTGGATCTGGGCTAAGCCGAGATTCAAGTGTTGTTTGGGTTTTGGGGTGGTACTGTAAATAGTATGTTCTTAGTTGCGAATGTGTTCCTCAGGCTACAGGTTGGAAGCTTGACGACGCTGTACAACTCTTCTATGTCGGCAATGAAGGTGGTGGGGTGGAATCATCTTTCCTACCTCGACAGACTAATGGAACTACGAGGTGGTCTTCGGCCTAATGTGTCAAACTTTGAGTGCGTTTTTGTTGGGTCTAGCTTGTGATGAGTTAGTTTGAATTTATTGCGTTTTCAGTGAGCAGCAAAACGTTCTTGCTAGTGGTAGTTCAGCGAAAGGTGCTCTCGAAGATGAAGTGCGGGCACCATTACCTGTCAAAAGAGATACCCTTTATGGAGATCCTGCTTTTTTCAGGTTTCATTCTTATTATGTCATTACACTTTGCAACAATTCTGTTAGCTTAATTTGCAAAATCCTATATAATCTTGTGTGCTAATGCATTTTCAAAGTTCAATTTTTGATGGTTCTTTTAGTGGATATCTTTTTTTAATGTCCAACGCCACAGGTTACAACCAAGTTCAGTTGTTGCCTTCCGCAATTTTGATGAGGAATCAAAACGTTCGGCTGTTTGGGAATCAAGCGAAAGCAGTGCATCAACAGAAACTGGCACCCGCGACAATCTTGCTTCATTATATAGCCCACCTTTTGCCTTGATGTTCCAGGGCCCCTTTGACCAGGTGCTAAGATTTCACAGATATCTCTTGGTGAAATTACACAATTAGTCTTTGCTGATGTGCTATACAACAAATTTGTAAACTTGGGTTGATACCTCCTTTTTTATATTCATCTAAATCCTTACCTAGAGTTCAATGGCCTCAGGAGATCCACACTGTCCCCGAACAGTTAGGACTCATATCTTGTTCTTGTTGCGGTATTTGTTTTGTTTCAAACTTCTACTTATATATGATATACATTTTCCGTTTGCTCATGTGCCACTCCATGACATTTCCCACTTGGAATTTCCTGGTTTAGAGAAAACTGTGCTAACTTATAAATAGAGCAATAGCTAATTCTACAATGCTGCCTATAAGCTGGACCGTGTTTGGATATTGTCATTGCTCCATATGAATCTAAAGACTTGTTTTTCCTATTATGGTTGTAGTTTTAAATCCTATTATCCATTAATACTCAATCAGATTAGCATTTGATAGCCTATCAATTGGTTTCAATTATGATCAGGTTACATTTGTGACAATTTTGTAGAACCTTTCCGAGTAATATAATAGCACAAATGCTCAGAGGATTCTGTGGCAACTGTTAAAATAATGAAGAAATCGTGCTGACAGTAATTCACTTAACAAACATATGGAAGTGGAAAATATTGGAAGTATTGTTGCAAAACTGAATTTATAGTAACTAAAATTTCATTAACAAATGAGCTGAAATTTGTGCTCCGTAACATGAGTGGTTTAACTGTTTCCAAAATTCATATGGGCAGTTTTTTAAATCATCTGAAGTTATATTAATGCCATGTCAGTTATAGTAAGCATTGAGATTATTCCACTATCTTATATTGAAAATATTAATTTTGGAAATTTGGGGAGTTTGCTTATGCATTTTACTAACTCTGCTCAATTACATGTGTAGGCAAAGGTTGAGGCATCCCTTCATGGCAAGTGGCTGCTAGTCAATTTGCAGTCTAATGAAGAATTTAGCTCACACATGGTAGTTGGGCATGAAATAGTTTTCTTTTATTCCACTTGTACAAAATGGTAACTTTGGAAAGCTCTTGTTGTTAAAGCTCAATCGTGATACATGGGCAAATGAAGCCGTTGCAGAAACTATTCGTTCTAATTTCATTTTCTGGCAGGTTAGTCTACTATATCTTTTTTAGTTTATGTGCATTGATTTTTCTCACGTTTCTTTAAGATTTTGAACACTTTATGTTTATTTTCTCATGGCAGTTTTTTTTACATGTCACACTGCTATGGCAATTTTAGGTATACCATGATACTAGTGAGGGGAAGAAGGTTTGCACTTACTACAGCTTGTTCACTCTTCCTGCTGTACTAATCATTGATCCCATCACTGGACAAAAGATGCGTGCATGGACTGGTATGGTTCATCCAGAGAGGTTGCTGGAGGTAATAGCAATATCAACCTTGACTAGCATGGCCATGTTCTCTGTCGGTTTGATGGTACATGCATCTCATTCTTGAAAGAATTATTTGCATGCAGTTACCTCCTTTTAGCATAGCATTGACCTTCTATCCTTTTCCTAGTTGGCTGCGTAGAGTCAGCAGACCAATCACAGATAACATTCCTTCAGTTTTAACCTTGCCAGTGTGGAGAAACTGGAGGAAAAAATCTGTTTAGCTTGATTAGGATGAATCAATATTTCTTTACTGTAGACACTGATCAATGATGATGTTCATGTTAGTGGATGTTGATTTTATTTCAAGTCGGAAACCTAGAAGGTATTTAGAAAGTACCCTCTGTTCAATGAACCTTTCTAAAATAAGTGATGGTCTGATTTTCTCAATACAGGATTTACTTCCCTTCCTCGACAAAGGTCCAAATGAACAACGTGCTTTTCTTCCTCAAAAACGGCCAAGAGTCGCACATGATTCTGCTATTGCTGATATAGCAGGTGAGTCAGAAGATGGTTAGTGAGAGATACAACTAAAACTCTCGTTTATGTTATGCATCTAAATCATTACATGTTCTGTGAAGGGATACAAATTTAAGTTATTGCAAGTTGTTGACATGGGAACTAATTAGTGATGCATACTAAACCAATGTCACCTTGTGGTCACGGGTTCAAGTTGCAGAAATAACCTCTTGCAATGCAAGATAAGGCTACGTACAATAAATCCAATGTGGTCCGAGAGGATTTCACGTTCGTGCACCGGGCTATCCTTTTAATGCATACTAAACCAATTGTTTTACTTGCATCAATATCAAAGGAAAAAAAAAAACTTGTGCTAAAATACTGAGCTCCAATGCAGCAGAACTTAGTAAAACATTGTAAGGAACTGTATAAACTCAGTGAACATTGTAGAAGATATGTACAAGTCAAATATGAAAATTGCCATGGAGGTCTATTATAATTGTCTAATGGTATGGTTCTATTTTAGACAAAGAATCTGTGGAGGATGATGTAGAGGTGATGCAGGCCATAGCAGCCTCCTTGGAGGATGCTAAAGGTCCTACCCATCCTGCGACGTGTCAGGGATCTGGATCTGAGATACCTCTTGAAACCAGTTCAAATGAAAAGGTAACTTATCCTCCTCTTCCCGAAGAACCACAAAGCAACAAAGGAATATGTAGAGTTGGGATTCGCCTCCCTGATGGGCGTAGAATCCAGAGAAAGTTTCTCCTTGCTGATTCAATAAAGGTTTACCTTACACAGTGCAATTTAATATTCTCAGCTAATTTTAGCTGGCACAAGCTCATGTCTGTGATTTCAATGCAGTTGTTATGGTCTTTCTGCTCTTTAAAATCGGAGGATGAACAACAACGGCCTTTCCATTTCACCCAAGCTATCCCCGGAGCATCAAAAAATCTTGAATACGAGAGCGACTTGACTTTTGAAGCCGCCAGTTTGTCAAACTCAATGATCAGCTTGGTTTGGGACTGAAATTTCAGGAAGACCCCAAGTCCAGTTGTTTGGTTGGCTGGGGCACCGTATTTGGGCAGCTATTTTGTAGCCTAAGGTGATGTCTGCACAGTTAAAGTTATGCATTACTAATTTATCAGTTAGTATGACAATTCTATATTGGCGTCGAGTTCATATGGATTCTGTACAGTCGTGTAACCTCGAAACTACTGATCTCTCCTAGTAACGACGTTATTGATTCTGGTAACATTTCCTATGCCCCTTCTGGATTTCCAGTGCGAGATTTGTTGGGTTGGAAAAAGATCCAGATCTTTCATTTATGGATGTGAGGTCTGTACATTTGAGATTTTCTATCGACGGTTCTATTTAGTCGTCTCTTCAGGATGCATTGGTTTTACTGATGGCTTTAGATAATTATCTGCTAGCCTTCGTTACCATATTTATACATTACACTTCCACCTACCTAGTGGGTTTCCACTTCGCCAAGTTGATTGATAATAGAAATGTCATCCTGTTTAGCCCTTTCGAATCATCTACACTATATTTTGTGTGCTGTTGGAGTATAAGACAGTTTGATGCACGACGTTTCTATCAAATGTGGGATCTCGGGCAAAGTCTACTAATCATTGTCATTTATAATCACTTTGGTTGTGTTTCGAATTAGTTGAAGTTAGATGGAAAAAGGACTAAGAGTTAAGAGTTCATTTGTGTTTAACAACTGCAAACTACAATAGGAAGGAGAAGTTCAATAGCAAGCTTGTGACTTCAGGGAATACACATTGAATGGTTGTTTAGACGAGTTACAAATCAATTTCTCAACTTCTATTTAATTCTGTTATACAGGTCGGAGAAGTTACATTTATTAAAGAAAATTTTCAACAGACCATTTAGTATAGACTTAGACTAATAAATACCTTAATTAAACGATATAAAATTATGACAAACACATATCAAACAAAAAAGGCTTGATTATCAATAAAATAAAATTTATTTAAATATAGATGATATAGTAAAAGATAAAATTCATATAGCCGATCACATCTATTCAATTGTTGTATACAAATTAGAGTAATTCGATAAAGGTGTTACACAGTAACAGTATTAATCAAACACTGTCCAACTCAAATTGACAAGAATAATAAAATCAATATTTTAACATTGGTGTTGTGTGTATTACATCCTGAGATGAAAGCTAAATGACTGGCGAAACTCGGGATAATATTATGCACTAGAACATATTGACAAATTACACGATAACATTAACTACAACCATACAGAAATATAAGCACTTAATATTTCACTGCCCAAGCAAGACTCATTTAATAAGCATGTCATTTGAAGCCTTCTCGTAGGCTCGTATAACCATAACTGGAAAAAGCGTCTCATAGGCTATTTGTGCATTAAAATGCCATTAAAAATGATACAGGAGAGGAATCTATGGTGTTAGATACACTACACCCCTAATCTCTTCGTGCCACATTCTGAGCAGAATTTTGATGTCTCTCTAAAGTAGGGGGTGCCACATTCATCGCAGAACTTTGCCGGGCTTGTCGGCTGCAACACGAAAATAAATTAAATTCAAAAGCCAGAATAAGGTAAGAAAAAAAAACTAGAGGCAAAAGGTCGAGCACGATTTTTTTCTTGATTAGAAAGAATTAGGAAGAGAGAAGGTTTCCATTACAGTAGGGAGAATCACTATAAACTCATTCATAAAGAAGCAAGTAGAGAGGACACTACTCGGCTGTGAATCACCAATTCAAGGCAACACCTTGAGCAAAAGTTTGAAAATGAAACATGAAATAACAAATAATGAAATGGAGTATGTTGTTGGCGTAGAGCATGAGAAGATACCAGCATTTTGTGAACAAAGGGGTACGTTGTTGGTTAATTACACAAAATAGTACAAAAAGATATAATTAATTTCACAAAGATATGAAACTATTTGGTACCATGATATACATAGTCCGATTCAAAATTGTTATTTTTTTACACGATGTTTCCTTCATTTTGTTTCCTTTTCGCCCTGTCATTTCAGTGAGTTGCTAAAAATAGCACCACCTAATGACAGTCGCCCCGTAACATGGTTCAGAGCTTGTTCCACCATGTGACCTCCCTCTTCCTAAACTTATTCATCCAACAGAGCAGATGAGGTAAACACACGGTGCAAGGTGCATGACTTGGTCATTAAGGTACTCGAATGAGTAAAACATTCATGAAGCAAAGTGGTATTCTCTCTTTACGAGAATGCAAGAAGAATTGATGATTCTCACAACCTACTTGCACATCTTTACACATCCCTGTCTCTCATACATCACAACTAAGCTCGGCACATCAACCCTGCTGGGTTCATCAGCATTCTTGATTTCAACGCCTAAAGCATAACTATGCCCATAGATGATCTCCCCATTGCATTGGTTGTTGTTTATATTTTGTTTGTCGTGACCCTATAGAAATAGGAAACATCAATAGATTCAGTTAGCCTATGTTATTAAGGAGAGACCCAGTGTTGTTCACATCTTTAAATTGCACTCAACCCACCCAAATCATTGTTGCCCATGCAAACCTAGCACACAACTCCTCGACGAGGCCTACCTCCATGCAGTAATCTTCCATGACACTACCTACTCCACTCTTGTACATGACATGGATAAACTGCATTGCGTTGCGTTTACCAAGCTTCATTCATCCAACTCCAAGGGCAAAATAACAACCTACTGAGGCACTTAGAATGATGTGGATACGACTCAAGATGAAATGGGTATTGCATGCTCTCCTTAGGGCATGTCGAGATAGTAGTTTGTCCAAGCATTATTGCCCATACAAAAGTAGCATGAAATGCCTTGACAAGGCCTCCCTCCATGTAAAAGTGGCTACCTCCTCCACTAGATCACACGAGCAATTTGTCACCAAGGAACTTGTATGAAGTGTGATCACTTTTGTACTAGTCATGGCTAACTGCACTTTATTTCAATCACCAAGCTTCCTTCATCCAACTCCTTAAATATATCAACCTACTAAGCCTCTTTGAAAGATGTTGATACAACTCAAGATGGAGACATCGCATGCTCCAAACCTAGAAAAATAGGCATTGTAGGGAGACATTGAGGTAGTAAGGACAGAAAAGAGAAATAGAGACATTAAGGGAGCAGCCCATCAGAAGAGGGAAAGGAGAAATAGAGACATTGAGCTAGTAGCCCATCAAAGGAGGGAAAGGGGCAAGAGAGGTTAAATTTTGAAAAGTAGAAGAAAAAAAATGACCAAAAATAGTTAACTGGGTCACAATTAGCTTTTCATCTGTCCAAATACATTCAACACGAACAAAAAACTTTACATTTTTGCGAGCTTGAATATGATATTGGAAAGTTTTGTAGCATAAATGCAGAGTGGTTTATGAATGAGTTTTGGTAATCAACCTTTCTCTGTTTGGGAGAAGGGAGCACATTTAATGGAGTAACTGATTTAATACAAAAATGTGAGCATGATTCCGATATTTGAAAGGTTCTTGTACAATATAAGTGGGTGTGGTTAGTGAATGATTTGCTAATTAACCTTTCCCCTATGGGAGTATTTTGGCAAACATTTTTCCTTTCTGGGAGAAGAGAGCATGTTGAATTCTCCGATAAAAATTTAAATTTCTATATTCATTTGACCTATTTAAATTACCTAAATTAAGTTGGTCATTTAAACCTTCATTAACAAACTAATAAAAATACCGCTTATATCGCTTTTTATTTCATCATCATTTACTAGTACCCTATTGCATTCATTTTTAATATATTTTATTTGGATAAGATCTCTTATATTTCTCTCAATTAAGCTATTATATAAATGTCTCTTTCCCCTTCTTTTGTATCCGATTTTCGATATAAGCATTCTTAGTTCTATTCACTACTTTCTTAAACTCTTTCTTGGCAGCTGTATAATTTTTTTTTAAGTTTTCCTTGTTCCTAAAAGTATATAATTAATTATATGTTATTCATTTTTTCCTTCACTTTCTCCTTTGCTTTCTCATTGCACCACCAAGATTCTTTACTTGGTGGTGCATGTCCCTTTAACTCACCGAGTACACTTTTGGCTATTATTTTCAACTTTAATACTATCTTATTTTATTTGAGTCGTCGTATATTTCTCCTAATACTCGCAATCATATCACATCCTTAAATATGTTTTGCATCCCATACTTTAGTTTCCACTATTTAATTTTAGAAATCGTGCATATTTTCCTTCTATTGATATTATGCTTGAGGCGTATATCCAACACTACTAACCTATCTGTGTTGGGTAGTTAAATTTTCTTCAGGAATAACCTTACAATGTTTATAAATCTTTCTATCATTCTTCCTAACTTTCTTATCAAATTATTTATTATTCCCACTTTTGAACGTGACCAAGTGTTTTCTCTTTTTTTTAAAAACGTATTAGCTTAGTATAAAGTTATATGTTATCGCAAAATCCAATATAGTTTCCCATCTCCATTTCTTATCCAAAACCCATAACCACTTACCGTATCAGGATTATGGCAAACATAATGAATAAAACAGTAACACCAACATAGCAAATAATTGAAGTGACATACCAGCACATGCAAGCGTTCTCCAAGATTACCACCGGATAGTGACTGCATGCAAGCTAGCTGAGGAGCCATTGTCTGTGGCTGATGCTGGAGAGATAGATCATGAACATGTGAAGGGTGAGTGCACATATGGGAAAAGTGGGCAGAATGTTGATTTTGTTGAATGCTCTGATGATGAGCCTGGTGTAGAGGGAGAAATGGAGATGGTTGTTGTGATTGTTGTAAGTGATGTTTTGATGACGGCTCATGATGATTCTGAGACTACAGTTACAAAATCCATGAAGTCATTGCAAGCCATACTAAAAAGTACTGGAAAATAAATCTGACAACATGAGCATATACAACTAATCAATAAAAGTCGAATAATGTAGAAAGAGTAATATAAACAAGTGATGCCAAGGCTTATCTATCATACGATAGGTATAAATGATTTTTCTCATGAAGTTTAGTGATATTGATTTCTGTTGCAACTATAAAAAGGACAGGTATCTACAATAAGTGTAGTCTATCTGCTGACCTGATACATAATTAATAAAAATAATTATCATCCTCTCCTGCAAGTCGACTTAAAAAAACCAAAACCAACAGGATATAGTGATCAAATGTCAAATCAGGTTAAGTGAAACAAGTGTGTTGACAGCTGTAAGACTTTTGGTAACTTTATAACAATAAAACAAATTTAAGTTTAGCATATCAAGAAAGGGGAAGCATCGCAAAGCTAAGTTCTATGATTCCTTACCTAGAATGAATTTGTACACAAGACACAGTTGTAATTTCTCTAAAAGAAAATAACATTATACTCAATAGGTAGTGAATGTGGCATTAAAACTGAATAGGAACCTATAAGCATTTATTATCTGTTATTACGTGCTAAAACAAGAGTTCAGAAGTACAGTGCATTAATTAAACTTAAAAATAAAATTAAATCCTTCCCAGAAAGGACAGAATAAATGGCTCTTATTTAAACTATTCCTACAGATCAATTCAAAAGGCAAGGTAGAGTATGGGCAAAATAAAAAGCATATCTTGTTATCTTAACATGTAAAAACAAACCTCAAAAGTTGTGTGCAGTATAAATGTGAGGATAGAAATACTTCTCAAACATAAGTCTTCAAATCTTACCCCGGTCACTGGACGGAATCCAATAGCATTAGGCACCGGAGAAGAGCTCTCTGTGGCAGACATCACCTAATCAAGTATGATAAAAATCATCACCATCATCAAAACATGTTTCTCCCAACTATTTCAGTTTAGCTAAATTTACCCTCCATTGATTTCTATGCAAGGTTATACCATTAGAATTATAAATATAGAGAAACAATAGTGGAAATAGAATGCACACTTATTTAAGCATGTTTACAAAGTTACAATGAGATTATATTATTACATTTGATATGGACTTACACTTAGCCCAGGAATATTGGACATAGGATGAGGAGCACCTCTCTTGTACTTATGGCGAGGCGAGTAAAATTTATAATCTCTTGCCGAAATAGCCACCTCATGTCGTCCAGTCAAACGCTTAAACCTAGTTCAATTTTGTCATCAAAGATAAAATGATATAAACATTAGTTTCTTCTATATTCAAAATGGAATCTATCAAGTTAAATACACAAAACTGAAAATCATCTCTTGTCACGAGATTTTGCATTGACGGAAATTGAACCTTCAAAGTTGTCCTTCAGAATAGTAGGTTGTAAAATATTGAATGACTCAAACATGACATAAGGCGAGAATTAGAAACCATAATACAAAAGTGACAATGCATGATAATCCAAAATCCACAAAAACTACAAAGATGAAAATTTTAAGTTGGTTAATCTTTATCATATGATTAATTTTTAAGGAAACACAATACTTTATGAGTTACACACAATTTCTTTAAAATGTATAAATTTGAAATTATTTGCACCATCTCATATTGACAGAAAATGACATGAGAAAATAATTACATTAATTTACAACCTACTTAATAACATGAATTGGCAGCCATACAAAAGTCTAGACACACCAGTCTGGTAGCCATTTGCTATGCCTTGAAACAGAAGTTATCAACAAAATTATTACTTCAAGGCAAAAACGATGACATTTGATTGTGTGAATCAAACAAGTTAACTTAATTTTCAATGTGGACAACTAATCTCTTATGCAAAGCTACATATGAATGTCTAACAGGTTGTACTTTAAACCTCCCATAGATTTACCATGTGAGTGTAGTAATGTGCTCCTTTGAAGCCCTAGTGACCTTGATAAGAATCATAAGATAGCATACATTAAGCTGATAGCTTTTGTAGTTCCAGTTGATTCCCTACTAGATCCTTGCCTCTGGTATCAATGACATCATACAAGTTATACCATCAAACTGTAGCTATTAGCACAAGAGTAATTGTGGAAACACTTGCAGGATTAGGCATTTCCCGTTTATAGCACACCATATGCGTTGACTATGGACTAATGAGCTTTCCAATTACTTGTAATCTTTAAAGTTCAAACTTTAATCTCACCAAAATTATTACTTCAAGGCAAAAACAATGATGACATTTGATTGTGTGAATCGAACAAAGTTAACTTAATTTTCAATGTGGACAACTATTCTCTTATGCAAAGCTACATATGAATGTCTAACAGGTTGTACTTTAAACCCCCATGGATTTACCGTGTGAGTGTGATAATGTGCTCATTCGAAGCCCTAGTGACCTTGATAAGAATCATAAGATAGCATACATTAAACTGTAGCTCTTAGCACAAGAGTAACTGTGGAAACACTTGCATGATTAGGCATTTTCCGTTTATAGCAACACCACGTGTTGACAATGGACTAATGAGCTTTCCAATTACTTGTAATCCTTAAAGTTCAAACTTTAATCTCACCAAAATGTGACATGGGCACAATATGCATAAACGATAAGCACCTGAATAACCATGTAATAGAGTTACAACTTACAACCATTCAATTTTTGAGACATATCTTCCCCAAAATGTCCTTTTTCCGTTTCATTTAATTCACTCTTCATTTATCATCTCCAAACCCATGGAGCCTTGATATTTCTATTAATCACGTGTATTTTTTTAAAAAAATAGTAATGTCAGACACTCGTATCCACACCCATATCAGATAAGTATATTTGATGCTAAGTAACATACTCCATTTCTGTCTTAGATGTGAATAACTCTGGCAATATTGATTTTAATAGCGTGTGGTATGTATGAAAAGTACAACTAGTTTCTCAATCTAAACTTCAATTACCCTAAAATAAAATCCTCTTGTTGACCTGTCCTTCTCATATACAATTTTATTCATTGATTTAAGTAATTCATTGTGCTTCTAGCATTAATTATAATGCGTAGTTTTCTATTGAGGTTTAACGTTTTTATTGTGATTCTTAGCATTTATTTATATTAGCAGTTTTGCCTTGTCATTTTTAGCAATTTAATTTATTCTGAACCATCCATTATGGACTTTCTCATCATTCCATTTTGGCAACTAATTTATTAACAAAAAAACCCAACCTGCAGAATGGATATGATATTGGATTTGATTTATGCTTGCTAACCAGAGATAGCATAGGCATTTGTAAACAAGTAAACCAAATACATGTGGTAAAAAAATTCACCAAGTGTAACAAAATCTTCCCGGTTAAACAAAAAAAAAGTGCCATCATACCATTCAACATCATCTATGTTTATGCGGCTTGGTTTTTCAATGATTGACAAACCATTAACTACTACAAAGCGGACACGCTTTTCTTCTTGTACCACAAGCTCGGGAAACCGAGTTCTTGTTGCAAGTGATGTAGCTAGTTCTCTTCTCCTAAAGCTACAAGGACCTAAGAATTGCAAAAATTCCAAGTTAGGCTGGTAAGTGACAACAGTATTTATGCATACACACACATATCAAATCTTTTACCAAAAGCAAACGAAGGCAACCTTTTGGAGGAAACTTTTTAGCCAATCTTCTATACAATCCACCAGCTGTTTCTAAAGCAATCCCAATATTCTTCTCACGGATACCATCCAAAGATGCAAGACGAACATTGACATCATTAACTAAGGTCTCGTACAAGTTGGCAACATACATCAACGGCAGGTCAAACCTTGGATCACCCTCATACTGAACTTCCCGTTCCTTCCTTTTACCAAGCTTCTCATTCCCCTGATAGCATGAAACATCTGAACTTTCTCCAGATTCAATCACATGCTCATCAATAAAATGATCAACTACAAACTGCAAAAGCCTGGATCTCGCAGTTGCAATTGGTGAAATATCTTCATCAAATGCAGAAAATGAACAGTTAACGATCAATAAATTTAGCACCAGCCATCAAAATCAGAAATTTCCATCTCAAAAAGCTACTACCTTCTTGGGTAAGTAAGTTATACGACGGACTTGGTGATCTTCCACTGTTCTCAAGTGCGGACCGATCGTCATCCACTCCAACACCGTGAAGTGGAATCGAACTTCTATAAGAGTCATGCACGCAAACCTAGACCAAGTAGTCAAAAGCATTAGGCGGCGAGAATCTTAAGCAACGCTCAGTCTCCAGAAGCTTTTACCACGGAATTGGACTCGTCGTCGTTGTCAAGGCTATCCTCATCCACGGGGTCGCGATCCACATCTCTGATGCCATCTATCTCGCCGGGGTTCGAGTCGGCAGTGTTGAGGTCGTGGAGGGAACCTCCAATAAAAGAACTGGTTGCCTGCCTCAAATTATAGTGCTGCATCCGGAACCCTAGCGCCCACCACTACTCCGTGAACCCAGAGAGGACGGATCGCCACCTCCTCCACCACCGACTTCTCCTCGACCTCCTGCGGACAAACAGTGAGAGAGGTCAAGGAGCGAGAACCTTAGCGCCATTTCCAGAAAGGTCTACGTGCCGAGAGAAAGAGAGAGAGAGAGAGAGGGAGAGGGAATAGCTGCGGGGGACTTGTACCTAAAGTGTCGAGTCGGAGGCGGGTGGCCTGTTTCCGAGCCGCTCCCCTTCGCCGGTGTGCCTCCGCAAGGACCGCACCAGCCCAAGCTGCTTCGGAGCCGATAGACCGCTGCCTGCCACCGCCACCGCTTCGGTGCTGATAAATCAGTTCGTTAATTTCACTTTGCCCATACAAAAAACTTGTTTACGTTTACACCCTCAAAGTTTGAAAACCATGAATCTCAATTTTTTATTTTATTTTATTTTAAAACTATTTTTTGAAAATACTTTCTACAATGCTTCGAGGTTTAGCCTAGAAATTTAGAATCTTCCATTACCTCATTTAAAAGAGCTATTTATTAATAGGTTTGTAATTTGATATTTGCGCATGCTGGTGAAAAAAAAATTCCATTCACTTTTAAGTCAATTTGGTAATCGATCATAAATTAACCTTATGATTCTTTTTATATAATTTAGAGACGGACTAGGAAAGATATCTAAGATGAATTTAATTATCTTTTACTACAAAGTAAGAATTTGATATTGAATTTGATAAAAAAAAATATTTATGTTAGTTTATTATATACAAAATTAATTAAATAAATAAACTTGAATAATTTATTATCTAATGAATAAACTTGAACACATACGTGTTCAACTTATTAAAAATATTCATAAAAACAATTATAAATTATTAGTGAATAATATCCCTTAAATAGTATTCACGAATAAAATTTATAGACTATATTCATTAATAATTTTTTTTAAATAAAGTAATTTTTAAAATGAACAAATAAGTTCACTAACCAATTAAATAAGTTTTAAATATAGAAATATTAAATAATCAAACAAACTTAAATTGAGAATTCGATATCATCTAAACGAATCAAGTTTGCACTTATAAAAAAAATCAAGTCAAACTTGGATAACCATTTCAACAACTTAGTTCATTTTTCAATTCAACTTGATTTTATTTGATTACCTT
>JBAMIE010224016.1:0-21222 GCA_037177295.1 Kaempferia parviflora
AAATTTTAAAATTATAGATAAATATATTTATTCTATATATTTTTATCATACTAATATCATTAATAATAATAATTTTATTAATTTTATTTATTTTTTAGTAAGAATAATTTTATAATTTTATATATTTAACTTTCATTATCCTCCGTTCTCTTCAAAATAAGACAACATATATTTCTTCGCTTTTCTTTCCTTTTCCTCTCTTCCGCTTCTATTCGTGGTGGTAAATCACTGGGTAACGTCTTTGCGTCGGTGAAAGAATTCGAAAAAAGCACAATTTAACTTATCTGGTACGTTTCCCTCGAATGGTCTAATCCGATACAAACCCTAACCGGAGGATTGCGCCGGAGGATTAATCCGTCCGTTTCGTGTTTTCCCTTTCCTTTTCCCACGGCGTTTCTCGATCGAAGCCTTAGCCCTAGAAATTCCGACTAGGGGCGGTGAGAAACGGCAGCGGGAGGGCATCGGACGTTCGTCATGGAGGACGAGAGGTTCCGCGATCTTAGAGCCGTGGGGGACCGCCCTCCTCGGCCTTCTGCATCGGCGCCCCAGATCATGGAGCGCTTCCATGCCATGCTCCGGGACAGGCAGGAAGACATGGTGGAGGCCACTGAAGAGGACTCGCCCTCGCATCCCTCCGCAGATGATGCGGTGCGATGCTACGAGGACGTCCTGTCAGAACTCACCTTCAACTCGAAGCCCATCATCACGGAACTGACGGTGATTGCCGGGAAGGAAATTCAGTTTGCCAAGGAGATCGCCGACGTCATTTGCGCTCGGGTTCTTGTGGTGTGGTTTCTGCACTACTGTGTATTTTGAGTTTAGAAGTCGTACTGTAGTCTAACTAATTGTGGAATTTATTGTAGTTTTTTTTACATGATTCTTTCTCTATATTTTTGGCAATAATAGAAAGGGAAGTGTAACCTTGTCCTGACTATTAAAAAAACTATCGGTGAACTTTGTTTGATATCCTGAACATTTCCTTGCCATCACACCTGGTTTATCTGTTTCACATAAGTCTACAACTGTGTTCCATAATAACCATTTAGACGCTAAATAGTCAAAGGGATTTATACTTGGGCATTACATGCAGGTACCCGCGGAGCAAAAATTACCTTCCTTATACCTTATTGATAGTATTGTGAAGAATATAGGTCGTGATTACCTGAAAATTTTTTCTTCACGGCTTCCTAAGGTGAGCATCATGGTGAATTCACATTCACTACTACTTTTATCTAATTTTGTGATAAATTGTAATGAAAATCATAGTTGGACAATAAATCATTTTTGACATGTAAGAGAAAACATTAATGTGTCTGTGCCTGCTGATTCTGTGCAGAAGACTCTTTTGATATGTGTTTTCTTGTAAACTATCAGTTGCTTAATTATATCAAATAGTGATCAGCAACAGGAATGCAATTTTAATTTAAAGTGGATTTATATTTTATGAAGGTGTTTTGTGTTGCATACAAGCAAGTTGATCCTAGTCAACATCCTTCTATGCGGCACCTTTTTGGGACCTGGTCACAAGTCTTCCCATCTTCTGTACTTCAGAAAATAGAGGATGAGCTCCAGTTTTCTCCATCCGACAGTCGAAGAACATCAACAATCATAAGCAACAAGCCATCAAAATCCCTGTCACCTCGTCCCTCTCATGGTATTCATGTAAATCCAAAGTACTTGGAAGCACGACGACAACAATCTGGTGTAAGATTATTACCTAGTTACATTTCTATCCATGTCCTTATTTGTAGTTGCTGGCTCAAGTGATTTTTATATTAAGTACTTAGACGAGTGCTTTTACTCTTTTTGTTATGTCTTAAGCTCATCATGTGAATGCCCTTTTCTAGTTACACCTCAATGTTGTCTAATTGAGGTTCATACCGTGAATTGTTTTGGTGATATTGTGATTGTGAATCATATTGAATTGTGAATAGTGATGTTCATCCATAAATATAATTAAGAAAAATAAGTTGGATCCGCCACCTTAGTGTCCCCCTTGAGTTGGCCCCACGGGTATGGAGGGATGTAAATTCAGATATAGGAAGCACATGGTGGGGTGAATTCTAGGTCGTGAGTTCCTGTGAGATTTGACCCTGGCTGATAATTAGAAATGTCATGCTTCCACCGTTTGCGCTATGCCCTAGGGGTAAATAGGAAAAATACTTCTACTCTACTGAAAATCTATTAGAATTAGCACCATTTTATGATTAATAAAACAAATTATCACAGATATTATAGGAGTTAAAGTACTAAAGACATTGTTAGACTAACATTATCAAAAATTTTGACTATCTTTTGAAATATATGGAAAAAAATAACATAAAAATGTATATGTGTGATGCTATGATAGTTAATATTGTGCTCCAGATCTTTGGATCTTTTGATCTTACTAATTAAATTGACTTAATTGATCTAGTTCCCAACTAGGATTTGAATTTGGCCTGGATCTTGCAATTCTACAATTTAATCCGATTCATGCCAACCGTTCCTACATAGGATCTTGGTCCCGAATTTTTTGACAATCATTAGAATTCAATAAACCATGCCAAAGATAAAGTAGTAATTTAGAAGCACTCACCTTGTTTTGCACGCTTGATAGTTTCATGCACTGCAACATGATGCCTTGATGGATGAGCTCAACTAAGGTTAGGATGTCAAAGATTAAATTTTCTTAATTCTCTTAAAGTCGTGTAATGGTAAAGTTGCTGTCGTGTGACCTAGAAGTCATAGATTTGAGTCTCGGAAATAGTCTCGTGCAAAGCAAGGTAAGGTTGCGTACAATAGACTCTTCCCCGCGACCTCGCATTGGTGGAAACTTCGTGCACCGGGCTGCCCATTCTCTCTTAAAAGCTGTGCACAGCTAGGCGATGATAACGGGTTAGATACTTGCATTTTCAGGTACCACCCGTACTTGTACATGAGCAAATATCTGCTACCCTAACTGGTTTGAATACGTGCTTGGGATGAGAAGAGGCTACTCAAATCATAGTTTCTCTACTTAAATGACTAAAATATGTGGTACTCTTTTGGTACCTGCAATTTTAAGCAAACATGATTCAGAATCAAACCAAATTATTAGGTATAATTGGGTACTTGAACCTGACTTGAATGGTGGGGTACCCTCTGATACCTTATTATCAGGTGTCACATTACCATCCCTATGCTCAACAGATGATGTGCTCATCTCTTTGGCTTAAGTCGCTGAGGTTGAGGATGAGGGCTGATGTATTCTGGATGCTGAAATTTTTTGAAGCTGCCATGTTGAATAGAAAGCAACAAAAGTTTTTTTTTTTACCCTAGAACTCTGTCAAGTTATTTTTCAAGTGTATGAGTTCAAGTACAGGTTTCTACATGTCTTTGTGAATTGTCAATCTGTCTTCTTCATATCAAATTAAATTGACTTTTAACCCACTTCGAGTCATCCATTGGTTTGAATTGTTTGGTGCCTGATTTGAATTAAATGTGATTCAAATGATTTTGATCACTCTTGAAGATTTTTGAATCACACAATTTTGATCACACTGGTTTATTTTGCTTGTAATTTTTTCCTATTCAATAGTTAACTTTGTGTGACAAGATCTAAAGAAACACTTATTGTTGATAGATTACTATCACTCAAGCTACAATCTCTTAACCACTAGGAATTAGCGATGTAATGATCACAATATTTTCATCATATAAAGGTGAGTTCAGCACTTTTATGAAGGTGTAGAATGCAAGGAATTCATTCTGGAGAACAATCCTTTGTGAAATTCTTGCCTAAAACTTGGATGCAATTTCATATAAATAATGTCTGAGAGAATTGAGTTTGAATATCTGCTGGAAGCAATGACTTTCCCTCCACATTGGGATAAGGAAGCAATAATATAAAGCCTATTTGAAAAATAGTCTAAAATTTGATGTATTGCCCATAGTTCACCATAAATACATCTCTTCGAGATTATCAAAAATTGTAAATTTATTTGATGATAAATCGTCACCTTTTGGTCACTTGATCTAGAAGTTCTATTATCACTAAATAAACAAGTTTGATTTTATCTCAGTTGTTTGTGTGTTAATATTATTTGCAAGATTTCTTTTTATTATTTCACTTGAATATAAATTTTTGTCATAATTTTTTTGATTTGATAGGTAAATGTAAGTATGCATAAAAAAAAAGTGATGTACAAAGTTCTACTTTGGGTCATTGCTTATGCCTGAAACAACATTAGGTCATAGTAGATACCCAAGGTACTATATATATGCACTTGTATCCCTCTAAAACTCCTTTCCATGTCAATTTGCTCACTCTCATGTATGCTACGATCATAGTTGTTAAAAGCGAGTGCTTCGCTCTCTTAAGCGCGAAGATTAGTGAGGCGCAAACCTTGCGCTTCAAAGACCTCAAAAGCGCACGAGGTCTTTGAAGCACGCGCTTCACGCAAAAGCACAAACGTTCGTTTTTGCACAAAGTGCAGAAACTTTCCTTTTTTTATTTTAAAGCCCTAAACCTTCTTTAAATCGATCATTAAGTCAATTGGTCTCCCTCTCACCGCCGGAACGTATGCCTCTTGATCATTAGCAAGAATCTTATTTTTTATTATTATTTTTTATTATTATTTTACATTTTTCTACCCTCTGCGAGGCATCACACGATGCATCCGACGCCTCTGGAAGAGTCGCTAGATGCCTCCGGGGCCGTCGGAAGCGTCCCACAACGCCTTTGGCGCCGTCGGAGGAGTCGCAATGCCCGCGGTTACTTTGGGACGGTGAAATGTGAAAACTTGGTATGCGGATTTGATTAATTCAATCAACTCTCAATTTAAATGGGATAGTTCAAATAGACTTTCATAAATCCTAATTAAATTATCCTAATAAAATATATAAAAATATATCTAAAATAAAAAAAAATTATAATAAATTTTATTAATTCATATAAATCAGATTTATATTCTGATAATGGTTCTTTTGTTTATTACATTTTTCTCTGGAAAGCGTGTGGTTTGCTTTGCGCTTTAAGCCCCAAAACCCTTGAGTGCTTTTTTGCGTCTTGCGCTTTTGACAACTATGGCTATGGTTCCTAGCTAATCAAACACGATGAATCATGTAGGACATAGCTAGCTGCTGGGCCTTCATCAAAATTGCATCACCACGATAGTGATGTCTGTAGGTCCTAAACGTCCTCCGGCATGTGGTCATCTCCTACTGCATGTGAAGCCATGCCCTGACTTGGTTCCATGGTAGAAGAGATGTTCTTGTGACTCCAGCCGAGCACCACAAAATGTACAATCCTTCTCAGCAACATACTCTAAGCGATCTCGTGTGGGAAGCCTCCTATGTGCAAGGAGCCAAACAGTGTATACATGACATGGTCGAAGGTGTGACTTCCACACTGTACGAGCCCATGGCTTGTTGAGAGTTGGCCGCCTGAAGTGATCATAAACACTAGCGACCCCTTTTTTTTCCCTGCCCAAACCATCCAACCAACATTTGTGCAGTTGCCTCGGAACCAGTTGAAGAAGCTAGTTCATCCCGTATCTGTAGTAGCTTCTTAATCAAAGGGGAGTGAGTATGGTTGGCTTGCGAGGCCCAGATGTCTACACGACTATCCACTTAATCCACATAGCATCTTGTTTTTTATCGATACTCCATAAAACTTTCGTTAGTAGCTGTGTTGTGAAAGGCGTGCCTCAGGCGCGCGCGAGGCTCACAGGGCGCTGACCGTTGCGCCTCGCGCCCCATGATTTGGGCGTTGGAGGCCAGGCGCGTGCCTAGGCGCGCCTCGGTGCGCCTTTGCGCCTAATCTGAGACGCCAATGAGGCGCGCCTCTTGACCATCTCGATTCTTTTTTTCCCCCTTTGAAAAAAGGTTTTTAGCCTATTTTTTAGGGTTAAAAACAAACGCAAGAAAGAGATAAAAGCAAATTAGGGCACATAGGAAATAGAAAAAAGGGAAGAAGAAAACGAACATACCCACCTCCCGCCTGAAATATAATCGTACCTTAAAACTTCGATATGATGCACGTGATCAGATTGATCTCATCTCTTTGACAAATATTGATGACAGTAATGAATTGTTGGTAGGTAGAATAAATGGAGAAAGCGATAATGAAGAAGATGAGTTGGTTTTTGAAGGTGATGACTTGACATGGGATGTCGTTGCTAGGGCTAGTGGTGAAGAAGAGACTGAACATTGTACTAGAGGAAAAAACATTGCATCCATGACCTCTACTTCACATGCTAGGCATAAACAAGTCGAGAAGGGAAATACTTCTTCCTCTATGAGACACTCTTCTCTTAGACTTAGAGATGAAGAAGAAGAAATTGAATTTGAAGAAGATGAAGAAGAAGAATACAATGAGGATGATCCTGAGCTTGATGATTAATTTGACTTATTATGCTTGTTTTGATGAACTTCGTTATTTTATATTAGAAACTTGAAACTTGAAAGATTGAAACTTTTATTAATTTTATCATGGTGTTGTTTTGCTTGTCATATTAATATTATGTATCTCATGGTTAGTGGTTTGATATTTGTGTGTTTAGAATATTAAAAGTTATCATATTTGATGAGTGTGTTAGTAGTTTAGTAATCAACCTCATGTTCAAGAGGCCTTGGGCTCTAGGGAGCCCTTTGCGCCTGTGCGTCTCACGCCTCTCATAACACTGATCAAAAGTAATATCTACTCAAGTTAGGAGCAGTACATTTATTTATTCTTTATGAGGAAAATTCTTAGTGACTGCTACCTTCCTTGCACCATCAGTTTTAATTGATTCACCTTCGCTAAATTCAGTCTTGGTTGCTCTTGTTTATGTATATGATTACTTTCTTAATTAAATTTCTGCAAGCTATCATACTAAGACTTGTTCAAGATATGGTTGTTTCTGATTCATTTATTGGGAATTTAGAATTTTTGTTCCAGTACTCTCATTTTATTATCATTTGCTTCTAGTTAGATACTTACTGAATTGTCCAACCTATTTACTGGGAAGCATATAATCTCTGATTAATCCTTTTCTTTTAGCTGAAGGATCACTAGATGTTTGTTGATGATTTACTGACAGTGAATGCTATTAGCTTTTAACTTAAATCCTTTTCTCCTGCAGTTAGATAACTGATCTTTAATGTAGGGTTAACTTTTCATATTAAGTGATTAAAGGATAACAGACATCATTGAACTGAACTCTGCAGGCCGTGGCACTTAGGCATCCATCTGGGTGTGCAAAAGTTTTTTATGTAAATGGAAGAGGATGGGGTTTGTTTGGAACAGTAATTATGATGTGTGTTTCACCATAAGTCATAGCTCCACTTTGGTTTGTTGTTCTTTGATTAGTTCTGTGCTTCTCTTTATAGATAAAAAATCTATAATGCTAAGGCAACTGTTCCTGCATTGTGTTTGCAGCATTTTGTGCTTCTTAGTGGGCTACATCCTTTTAGGCACAGTCTACAGGTTCTTTTTCCAGGGGATTCATGGTGCAGAAGTAAGATTTCTTCTAGTTTTTTGGCTTCTATAAGTTGTGCTGGTTGGTGTTCAAGCGTTTGATCTGCTAGGTTTCATGTGATGCTGAAGCCAAAATAAGTAATATTTTTTAGTTTTATGCTGTTTTGATTTCATTATATTACTTATACTTTTACTGGGTGCAACTTGAACTGTCAAAAGACCTGAATCTGGAAACCAAAAATCATGAACACCATGATTTGATTTCACTTGCAACACGATATTTTCATGTGGATTATCCATGTGATGGTTGCTGAATAATTGAGTGCGGGATGATATTTGGAGTTGAATTTGTCTAATTAGTCCTAAAGGTTAGATTGAGTTTGAACATCATCAAGACAAGACTGATGAAAAATTAATAATCTGAGTGAGTTTGAATGTTTGATGTAGTATAAGAGCTTGCAAGAAAAGATATGCAAACCTTATCCATCTCTTCTTGCACTTAGAAATTAGAATTCCGTCAATTGGTTTAATTGGGTACATAGATCCTCCCAATTTCCAGATCCTAGGCATGCTCAACATACCATGACCTCTTTTTCTATGGATGTGACCTTTCATGGTTGTCAAAATTAAAATTGGCGTATTCAAAAATATATTAGTACTGGTTGTATCGGATCACTAGAACTTGTGAAATCTAAATCAATAGGAAAAAAAAAAAAATAATGAGCACAACAAGGAGATGATGAATCATGGGATTTAAGCAAGCAATGAAGACTTTTTTCTCACATGTGAATTCACTAGAATTCAAAATTGGACTGGTGAAAAATCAGCTAGATCAGTTGAATTTCCAGAATTAACCAAACTTAACCAAATTGTAATCAACACAATGAATTTCCTCTTAATTTGATGAAATTGCAATCGATTTCATCCGTTTTCTAGTAAAATCTTGCTGGTTCCTCGCTACTTCTGCGAGCCCTAATCTTTTTAAATTTAACCATGACCAATTTCTCTGAAAACACCAAATCAACCTTTGCCAATATCAATCCAACTTGGGTTATCTGCATTGATATTGGTTGATTTTTGACAACTACAGACAGAACCTTCTGCTTAGATTATTCCCTATGCAGGCGGAACCTTGATGAGTATGATTTGCAAGAAAATTGTCAAAAGAAAAAAAAAACTAGTAGAATACTCGTAATTTTTCATAGTACCTGACCTAGCAATTAATGATAGCCTTTGGACAAGCCTTTTCTGACTTCTGCTTGAATGTGAATCGAGTTTCATCTGATAGCTATTTGATACTGTTATGTTGATTATTTTGAACCTGAAAATATGCACAAACTGTTTTCTTCTCTAGTGTTCCTAGAAACAACTTTATGCAAATATCTTCTCTAGTGTTGCTAGAAGCAACTGTACCCATAAATATCCAGTGTAAACCTTAATGGCTAATATTGCAATTTGCCAGGCTATTCCAAACTTAGATTTTTGGCTCAGCTTACCACACAGAGCAAAGGTATGTTTGTGTATGAAGTTTCTCTCAATGAAAATTATACTATACCAAGCTAGCATCAAGTTTAATCCTAAAAATTGAGATTTTCTACTCGTCATTTCTGATTGAAATTACAAATTATTGAGTTAGAATGACTGCTTCTCTTCCTTGCAGAATATGCTAGGTGATTTTGCACGATGGTTAAGCGGATATGGTAGGGACAACCGAGGTTCTTATGCTCCTGTGAACTAACTTGGGGCCTGGTTCATTAGAGTTCAGATTCTGTATGCTTTACTCGCATCATGGCGAGTCCTTTTTGCTATACATACTGAAAGAGAGAACATACTTTTGGAGTAACCAAGCAATGGTTTTTTTGATTCAGTTGTGACATGTCTTTATTTCTCTTTCTTTACTTCGTTTCCCTCATTACCTTCAAGTTTAGCTGAGTTTTCCTACACATTGTTTTTTATTGTTTCATTATATGTTGTTTGTTGAAGGTAATGAACCCCGTGATATAGCCATTAAATATTTTTTTAAAGAAAATAATATGCTCTTTATACGCTAACCGGCAGTGGCAGTGATCAATTGTTGACAAAGAGTGGATGATTTAGAGAAGTTAGAGCCGAAGTAGCCTCAACTTCAGAGGAGAAGATAGTAGATGGGTGACAAGGTAAAGTGTTGAAGTAGAAGGATGAGGAGATTGATAATCATTAGCGGGGAGGGCAAGAAGCTTCAAGGGGAGTTCAAGAAGATTACAAAAATGGAGCTGAATTCTCTGATTGTAACGGTCTGTAGTAGAATGAGTTAAAAGGTGATCAATTATAGTAAAAAGTGATTACGTTCATTTCATATATCTATTTTCAAATTATACGAAGGTAGATAAATTATGAGATTAATTTATAGTTAACCATTACGTGGTTAGAGACATAGGAGTTTTATGGAAGCTAGTCGCCTTTCAAATTGAAGTTGCAATTCTAGAAAAAGGGTTTAATGTGGTAAAAAGGTGAATCGTTTACCTCTAGTGTCTCCGTCAATCCGTCCTCAAAGCTAACATGGAGAAGGTAAATCACGGATGACTACTAGTATGGTCAAGACATGAGAAGGTATATACTTGTAGAAAAAGGATTTAATGGATTTTGAAGAACTCGACTTATTTATTGGATAGATGACTTGATGAAGAACTTGTGGAGTTCCAGAATTTTTTTTTTACTTTCCCAATAAAGAAAAAAATTGGGATAAAGCTGAAGTTTGTAGCGCTAAATTAGGGGTAAATTGAGAATTTAACGATAAAGAGCGGGGTGGGGTGCCTTGAGGCGGCACCAGCCCTCTTCTCCTCTTCCTCTCCGACGGATCTGCAGGCGTGTTTGCCAACGCGCTGTCGGCGAGACGATGTCCATCTCCGACGGTCTCCACCACCGCCACCGAGGTAATCTCTGATCTCTGCCAGTCTTACACTTTGATCGCCTTCTCGATCTCCATTTTGCACAGACGACGACGCCAGCGACGATGACGACGACCACCACGATTCCCACGAGGACGCTCACTACCAACCCATATCCGCTTTCGACAACGACGGATCTGCGCCCATCTCTGACTCCGACGAACACGCGGTTGCTGTCCCCTCCCCGATCCGATCCAACGGCGGCGTGTTCCATATCCAAAACCCTAGCCCTGGCGTCTTCTTTCTCGACGCCGAGGGTGTCTTATCGGCTCTGGATCTGAATGGGCCTCCCGTTGACGGCGCTGGTGGAGGTGCGGAGGAAGAGGCGGCGGATGAAGAGGCCGAGGAGGAAGAGGAGAGGGTGAGGCAGCTGGAGGCATCGATCTCGAGGGCGTTCAGCGAGGACGAGAGGCGGAGGAGCGCGCCGTTGACTCCGGAGAATACAGCGATGGTCGTGGATGCGATGAGGGGAGTAGCGTTCCCTGGAATCCCTCCGGAATGGGCGAATCAAGTGCCGGAAGGCCAGTGGCTGGATCGCCTGAGGCGGCTGAGAGGTTCGAACAGTACACCCAGCTGAAAGAACAATAAAAAAATCTCATCTTTGATAGCTTATGTTCATTGCTCAGTTCTCCTTGATTTGGTGTTATGTGAATTCACAAAACCTCTTTCTTCTCCTATTAAGACGGAAAAAAAACATTCTGAAATTTGATTCTATGCTCATCTTGTTTGTCAGAACATTTTACTTAATCTGTTTCCTTTTTGATCGAGATGAAATGAATGCATTCTGTCCTTATGTTGTTCGTTAGAATTTACTTAATCTGTTCTTTGATTGAGGTGTTAGTTAGAATTTTACTTAATCTGTTTCTTTTTTTATCGAGATGAAAAGAATGCATTATGTCGTTTCTTTGATTGAGATGATCGAAGGCAAGGGAGATTAATGACCATCCATTTCTGCTGACCCAACCGATCGAGCCGACCTGGCCGACCGACAGGATGACCTATTTGCCAGTCCTCTAGCGGAACTGAGTCAATCAGTCCTCTTAACCTAGCTGAGTCAATCATTCTTCCTAGCAGAATAGAGCCGAGTTGACCAATCTTCCGAGCAGAGCGTCTGATTCGCCATGTCGGTCGACCCCCCAATTTTCGTAGACTATTCGCCACTCTTCCTGGAAGAACAGAACATCCAACCTGCCAGTCTTCCTGAGCCGACAGAGCTGACCGGTCCTTATGGAGGCGACAGAATGACTGGGGGCCTCGCTCGGGCAAGCACCCTGTAATCAGAGATAACATTCCACCTACCCTTTCTGGCGCATAGCGAACCGCTTGTCAGAATGTCAGAAGAAGCAGGCGACGCACCATATGGAGCGTACCTGTGAAGCTTCCATCCCTAACAACAGTATAAAACGGTATGCCCAAGTAAAGTAAGGTGTCAGAGGCGATTTCTTTTTAGGTAATGCATCGATATGCGTGTCAAGGGTTAAGCCCCTAATATAAATAGGGTCTTTTGGCATTCGACGGAGGTACGCACATAACACACATGTACACTGCTCTTCTATGCTATTTTCTCCCTTCTAATAGCGTGCTGACTTGAGCGTTGGAGTACCAGAGCCGGAGATCCGGTCTCTAACGATCTTTCGAAATTTGTGTGATTGAGTGTAGAAACAGGTAGGACGAGACGTCATCCATTCAGACGGTCTTCATTTAGTCATCCTGTGATCCATCTCTATGTTGTACTTCTCAGCGTTTTTCGTCCGATTTTGATCAATATACTTGAATTATTTTTCAAAACGGTTATATTGATCAATATCTTGAATCAAATATATCACAAGCCCAAACTCCTCGTTATGAATCAAATAAAACCTCTCCGGTGAAATTGGAGATTACGCGCTGAAATATTCAAAGTTGACTATGCTGGACCGGATTTACGTGGCAATGATTCAACCAACTCATGCAGTCCTAATCCATGACCTAAATGAAACGGGTCATTACTAACGTGCTATGCATCTTATCCCGAGCATTCATTTACCATCAAACGGTTCTAATTCGCCGGACGGGAAGCCGTGCCGTGGGCGACTTGGGAAGCAAACTCCGGATCGCCACTGCGACCACGTTGAGACACACGTGTACGGCTAGATGGAAAAGCAATGACTTGGGGCATAAGGAACGGGACTGGACCACCACGTGACCATGGTGGCGTTGCGCATCGGACACGACGGCTCCCACGTGAGGTCCTTATTACTATATAAATAACGCGGGGAACGGTCTCAAGGTTTCCTTCGACCCCAAGAAACATTCGAAAAGCAGAAAGTTGAAACCGCGAGGTTGATTGGAGCCCTAAACGGAGAAGAAAAGGGAACCGCAGGAGATGACAGAGACGGATAGGTGAGAGAGGAATCTTTGCTCCGATTAGATGTATATTCTCCAGTTCGATCCATTGTTTCTTTTTATTTCCTTAATTGTCTAGGAACTAGGTTTTCTAGCCGATGATTGACTTTTTTTGCTGTCCGTAGTTTTGCTCTTCGCATCATTTTGTGTCCCTCTGCTTGATTATTGTTTGTTCATTCTGCTGTAGGTAGGTCTTCAATGAGATTTGGATTTTTTTTTTTTTTTTGAGTCTTTTTACAGTGAGGTGTTGCTATCACTTGTTACGTAGATGCAATTAAGGTAGTGGATCGATACGATCTCGTACGTTTCCTTTGTGGTATTGATGTTGCTAATACTTGTCGAATTAGTTCGGCCATTTTGGTAAGGTCGTAAGTGATACTTGTTACTTGTTGTTATGTGTGTTTATATATCAGACCTCCCGAGCTCATTGGTAATGATTTTATTATGGGTTGGATAGTTTTTTTTTTTTGCGTGTAACTATATTTACTAACTGAGAGCTTGAATTTTGGTGCAACGAAGAATTAAGGTTGGTTGAATTTTTGGTTCTAATATGTTTTTCTCCAATTAGTATTGTCTTTGTTAAAGCGATCAGTAATACTCAAAGTAGATTTTTTGGGTCTTTCATCCGTGTAACTAGCTTAAGAAGCCACACAGAAATGATACAATTCGATGAACAAAACATCCTATCCTTGGAAAAGTAATTGATTTTCATCATCACCACCACCATTTGTTTGTCCCAACTATTTCTACTGGCCATATGAATCTTGTCTCCCTACATAGAGCTTTATGTAAGCTATAATCTCATTAGTAATGTTTAAATTAATTAATCATTTTTATCATTTTCTTACTTCTCCCTCTACAAAGAATTCTCACTCTAGTGCATTCCACTATAAGTTAGTAATTACCTTTGAACATGTAAATACAATCTAAGTTAGCAATTACCTTTGAACATGTCTAAATCCTAGCCTATCGATTTTATTAATTCTGATCCCTACAAGTGAAACTTTTTATATGTGTTACTTCCTATTTCCTAACAACCAAACTCACTCATCTCTAAGCATGGTGGATAATGCCAGTCTCATAAAATTTTCATTCATTTTGTTGTGTATCATACTAGCAATATCATCCTCTCTTTACCATCAAAATTGAGAACATCAATTACTAGCAATATCATTCCCATTATTGACTAAACTAATCCTACCATGTCAACCAATCAAGTTGTGGACAACTCCTCTTCCCTTGTGTACTGAACCTTGAAGCTGTTTTTTGAATCTTGACACATTGAATGTGACTGTTGGTGTCTAATGGATTTTCTGAACCCAAATGGCCTGTTATGGTGGTTAGTGAGATCTGATCTGTGAGCGTTTGAATTGGTTTCCTGGGCTGGTAGCAATGGTCATGTATCATTCTCATGTTCAGTTTTGCTGTTCTCATTAGCCGATCCTATTGATTTAGCAATGTTCAGAATATATATATCATTGAGATCATTGTTTTATTTGACTGAGTTTTAGTTCTTGTGATTTTCTAATGAACACATTCTACTTATTTTGTGTGCTTCTCTTGTGATTTCTGCCGAATCAGAATTCTGGAGCGGCAGGTGCTTGGTAACTGTGTTTCTACGCCGTATGTAGGTATGATAAATTCATCTCTTCCTGAATTTACTGTGTTTCAGTTTCATTCCGAGTGTCTTTCATTGAGTTGACTTTTATTTTGTTTATTTACAAAGGAACATTTTTAGTACTCTTTTTATATCAAAGTTTTTCTGGCCCGGGATTCCTGAAGATTTGATGAGGGTTGCTCGATGGTTTCCCTTGTTGTGTTATGCATGCTGTGTGTGCGCGCTCTTTTGCCAAAATGTTGTTTTTGGTTGATATGGGGTTGTCAGTGTGTGTTGCTTTCTTGCTTGATTATTGCTTGCTGTGTGTGCTTGATTATCAATTTTGTTTTCCTTCACGCTTGTTGATATTCTTATTAGTGACTTGTTCCGTATGTGTTCTCAAGTTTTTACTTTGTCAATCTAAAACCTTTGTTTCAGTAAAAGGAGAGCGCGCAGAGGGAGTAATGGCTCTGCTTCTATATCCGAAACCCTTGCTCGGTGGAGCCATCGCAATCACCAGCCCTGTGGTTTCCCAAATGGTGAAAAGCAAGTTCAAAAGCCACCTGCAAAAGGTTCAAAGAAAGGGTGCATGCGAGGTAAAGGAGGCCCAGATAATGGCAATTGCAGTTATCGTGGTGTAAGACAACGAACATGGGGCAAATGGGTCGCAGAGATCCGAGAACCAAATCGAGGAGGCCGGCTTTGGTTAGGTACCTTTCCTGATGCTATCCAAGCTGCTCGTGCTTATGATGCTGCCGCAAGGGCTATGTATGGAGCTCGCGCCCGTGTTAATTTGCCTTGTGACACCTCATGTGAATCAACCACAATCTCGTATCACTCAGATTCTGCAGATGCCTCTGTCTCCGGCCAAGATTCTCAACAATTGGATGTTGATGTGTCTGTGCCTCTCCAGGCTGGCATAGAGATTCCAAGAACAGTAATTGACAGTGCGGCTGCCATGGACCATGTTCTTGAACACGCAGATATTGGAACCATGCTTCAGAAGGTGGAAAAGGCAGACAAGGTGGGATATTATGATGCTGTGAACGATACATCACGTCTCCAGCAGCCTGAAACCAAATTTCCACAGGTAGATCAGAAAAATGAGTTGGGGTGTTATGTTGAACCAGTCTCATCGTCTGCAGCTGTCACATCGAAGATGGTGGTCGAAGATTCAAACATGGAGGAAGATTTCTCTGTGGAAGAGATGTTGAACATGATGGCTAATGAGATTGCAAACGTTGACAATGTCACCAGTTCCAATTGGCAAGGCGTCTTGCCTGAAGATACTGCATTCGATTCTCAAAATCCAGATGCTACTGCCATGATGTGGGGTTTGCACCCGAACCTGCAGGAAGTTGGCCTCAGCAATAGTCTTATGGCTCCCACGGTAGATGATTGGGAGACTTCAATAGAGGACACTCTGAAGAACGATGCGGGGCTTGAAATGTTCAATTTAGACTTGCCTTCAAACCATTAGAGGTGATCAAATTCTGGTAAAGATGACGGTTCTTTGTTCAACAAAATTAAACGAGCGAATTCTTGTTCCAAAAAAAAAAGGGGGGGGGGTCTGTTAAATAGCGTGTATTTGATCTATTGATTATTTATAGGCGTTGTGCATACCAGGTCTTCCTTTCTTTTAGAAGGTATATTTGTAACATTTTACCCATTAGATTTTGAAACTAATGGTTTACCCCGATGTATATTATAAGTTTGTATAGTTTCTGTTTCATGATATATCAAGTTTTTTTTTTTTTTTTTTTTTGCTTTTTGTGAAATATCCTTTATCCGTTCTGGCTAGTTCATTTTCTACTAATATTGGCAATCATATCAACCACCAATCTTCATAAATTCGATATAACCTACTCTAATTTAGATAAATACAGACGACCTCTTTATCAAATGCAAATCCCTTTCATTGAGCTGGGTGATGGATACGTTGATGCATTCATTCTATAATATGAAATGCAGAGTGATGATGATCGACTGACGGGACTTAACAATTTGATAGAAAATCATCTTAACCCTCACCATATGCCCTGTTGCTCAATCACTGTTGGCATGCTGATCAGCAACTCATTGACAGCGCATTTGCCAAAAGCAGCCAACAAGTAGTGCTCTGTAGGCCCGATGTTTTTCGACTGAGACTTCCAACAGCGGCTCACTTTTGTGCACTAATTGCACGCAGGAGTTGAACTTAGAATGGGATAGATAAGTGAAATTATGGGAGGGGAAGAAAGTTTTGAAAAAGTTTCTGTTTCTTAGTTTCCAGTTTTAAGAAGAAATTTTGTAAAAGATCCATTAGCTACTCCCAATAGTGCTAGTGCTAGTACTACTAACTATATTCTGAACAAGAATCTTAAAGTGTGATGTGTTAACCTAATGTCCATGTAAGTTGGCCTATGTTGTATGCTCTCTTAATTTCTTATATTTGGTACAATAAATTTTCCTCTCATATTATATTTAAGTGAGCTTAGGAAACACCAAGTTTTCAATCTAGGTGATACTTCAAAGTTGGCAGAAAGCATAACTCTACATTAATTAGATATAAAGCTTATCAAAAGTAGCAGAGGCTTGACATTCTAAAGCTTAAGAATGTCAACACTAACCCATAGAATGGTACATAAATCAGTTGAACTACATTTATCCAAAATTCTAATATAATAACATAAGCTATGGACCACCATGTCTCACCGAAAGCAGTTCCTAATATTCAAGTTCTTTCTCTCCTTCCTAGAATAAAGATTTAAAATACAACTTGCAAAGTACGATGCTGACAAAATATTGCAGAATTGAAAAAAAAAACTAGACAAAATCATATTTATCTAAAACTAGCAAGTGTTGATCTTCCTATATCCCACTTAGGCCTATCAATGTTCAGTGATAGATTTTCACAGAGAAACTGAATTTGAAAAAAAAAAAAAAAACTACTGTAAGAGCAGATCTAATAGGGTATATGTAAATGGTGGGTGTGAGAATAGTCTAATTCTTCTAAAACTTCATTCGTTATCACACAAAGTAAGGATGACATTCATAAAGACACCAGTGAGCTTAGGTTTCCTAGAGAAAAAGGTACCTTCCAGTCAAAATTTTACAGGATCATAATCCAGTGAAAACAAACATCAGAAAGAAGCTTAATGTAGCAGTGAGATAATCAAATTAATGATAGGGATAATTTAGCTCAGTGAACGCATATTGCAAAATGCACAACAATTTGAATGAGTTATATCTCATAAAAAGGAAACAATCATCTCGACTAATGAGGTGGATAAACAAACAAATAGTTATGTACTTGAGCCATATTGACAAAGATGCCTTAATACTGACAAAGAATTAAATGGCCACACAAAAGAATTAGCTTCCTCATTTGTGAAAAACATATAGGTAACTGTGATTGTTCACATTTCTTATTCTGTATTCTATCAAATGTAAATGGAACTCCTTTACTAGTAAAGTGAGAAATTGAACATGAATTTAACAAGTTTTGGGATGTGTACCACACAAATTCCATGAGACAATCAGTTCCCGATTACCACCATTGGTGAACAAGGACTCCGCTATTCCTTAGTGAAGTGAACAGCCTCAAGCATTCCCCATATGTGTTTTTGTACTTTGGGCTCCTTTGTCCTGGGCAGCACTTCTGCCATCTATTGTAGTGGCACTCAAGAAAGAGCTCGTCAATCAGGCAGATACTCCCAGTCTCAAACAGCCTCGGTATCAGATCAAACTCAGTCCCCTCAACATCCATCTTCATCACAACATAGTCCCTTTCAGTTACTGTCCTCTTCAGCCATGCAGCAAAGTCAAACCCTTGAATTGCACTCACTGAACCCGTAGAAACATGACTACCAGAGCCCCCGATAGGCCTGATTCGGCCCATTCCTCGTCCTTTCTCGACATCATGATTACTTGGATTTGGATCATTATTAATCTCAAAGGTTAAAGTTTCATTGCGTATCCATGCTGCAAAGGGTAGCAAGGTCACACCTTTCTTAGTGGCGTACTCTTTGTGAAATGCTTTATCAGCTTCAATTGCATAAATCATGAAAGTGTGATTCTGCTTGGGGTATTGTTTCCTGAACCAGCTTCCGATGCTTGAGCCATAGCTCCGAGAACCTACATCGACATAAATATACCTTTGCTTGAAGCTTATATCAGCAATTGATGGCAAATACTTCACATTATGAATGTTCCGTTTGAGGGTGATCCATGGCTTCAGTGGCTCATCCTGAATTAGAGGCTCTGCTGACTGAAGAATCTGGAGCTTATTCTCATGGATTGAGCATTCAGTATGAGAATTACTCTTTGAACTAACAACGTTTGCACCTTCTTGCTTACGGAAAACTACCTCCCGGAGAGAAATTGGAGAATCTGAATAGTTGATCTCCCTTGCTCGAACATTTATGAAGCCAGGGAAAAGTTGTGCGAGGGACTGCAGACTATAGGCATCTGCAGCGGAGGCAGTTAGCACTGCAAGGAACCCATGGGGCCTCAGCGTCCTTTCGATCTCGGCCGCAATATCCGCCGGTTGTTTGTTGTGATCCAGGATTTGCCCCACCAAAATAAAGTCAAAGGTGGCGTTTTTAAATGGGAGTCGAAGAGGATCGCCTCCAGCAACCACCAACGGCGGCGCTCTCTTCCTAGCGACGCCTACCGCGTCGGCAACTCCGATCTCCTTGAGCGCGAGCACTTCATATCCAGAAGGGCTACCGACGCACAAGCACTTAAAGGCAGGGGAGAGGAAGCCTTCGACCACAAGGTCCTGGAGCATGGAAGAATAGAACTCGACGACCTTCCGCCACTCTCGGCTGGTCCAGAGGGCTGAGGTCGCGGACGACCCGAGACCAACATGGGAAGAGACGACGGAAACCGAGGCCGCGGACCCTCCGCCGTTTCCCGCGACGGCGAGCGGCTCTGCCCGCGATGACAAGAAGCAGTAATCGCTTGCGGTGCAGGAGCCCCCATAGACAGTGATGACGTACACGAACCGTAGGAGAAAAACAGAAACGATGAAGAGGAGCGCACGTAGAAGGAGGTTGCGCACCGAGCTCGGCTTTAACGCCGGCTCCATAGCCGGAAAATAATCAAACAAATCAAAGAATCCCTATTTATGCTCACCTTTTTCAACAAAAGAAGAACTGTACCACGAACCCTAACCTAAAAAAAATCAACGACGGCAGGGGGCGGCTAGCGGGAGCAGAAGCGGGCGGAAGTGTGGTTTGCTCCCACGAGAGGGCGATCGGACGGCGAATTCCAGAAACGGAAAGGCGGAAAGGTGGAAAATCGGCATTCCATGGCGCTCCTTCGCTACTCTCTTTCCATCTCCGTGGCGATCATCTCCCAGATTCCTTCGCTCCTTCGCTCCTTCGCTACTCTCTCTCTCTCTCCTCTCTCGCTCTCTCTCTCTCTCTCCTTCGCCGCGATTTTATCCAGAATCGGCGATTCCACGCTTCACGCGTGGGATTTTCAAACGCTTGCCTAACTTCGCCGAGTTTCCAACTCGGCCCTGGGTAAGGGTCGTTATATAATAAAATTTATTACGAGGATAAATGTTATAAAAGACTATCGAACGAGAAATTCAAGGAAGATCAGAACCGTTCATCGAACAGGTAACGAATCTCGATGCGCGTGTCAAAAAAGCTTATCCAAAGGTGGTGGTAGTTTCGTGATTATAGTAAATCCTAAGGGCATTTGACAGCGTGAAAGTAGGGCCGCGCCTCGGAGGTAGCTTCTATAATTCTCTACGGTGTTACACGCACTGAGGCGGCCGACACGGGCCCCGGTGTGTGCTGTCAGAAAACGCGTGGGTCCCTTCTTGAGGATAGGAAGTAGTGTGATCCGTGTTCTTCTCGTTTCGGCTCGGCCTCTTTCGTTTCTACATTCGCGCCTCAAATCGCGGGCCAGACTGCAACGAGGCGACGATCTTGTCGTGTCTGCAGTCGCGATTGGAGTCGTGATTTGGCTGGTATCCAAGCTGGGAATCCGTTGTTCAGTCACGCGAAGGAAGTAATCATGGCTCTGCCCTTTGACTGCTTACCCGTTTTTCCCACCCACTTCATGATTGGAAATGCAACGAGTGCGATGGGCGCACCGAACTAATTCTAGCAATCGTACAAAATTTCCGGGAAAATTGGACATCTCAACCCTCATTTTTGAATTATTTAAATTGCAATTAAATTATTTAATAGATAAAAAATATTTTCAAATTGAATTTTAAAATTTAGAGTCTGAAACATAAATTGACTTATCCACTTGCATATTATATTAACTACTTGCTAATTGTTATATAATAATGGATGATATTCAAATAGTATTAATTTGATCGAAATTAATATAAGATCATAATATTATTATCACTGCTACAGGTAGGGCCTATCAATCCTCTCGATTAATTTTATAATTTAAAAATATAGTATTGTTTAGATTTTTTATCTTCATACTTAATAGACTGTTATAGTAGATCATATTCAAATCTTGAATTCAGAAATAAAAAATTTGAAGCAATCATATAATTTAAAGATATTTAGATAATAATAATAAAAAAATCTACAAAACCACGTACTTTCATTCATTATGAAATTGCAAGGTATCTTTAGCTACAACTTACAAAAATATGTTAAGATAAAATCCATCCTGTCATAATAAGATGTTATATGGTAAAAGGTGAATCGCTTGTTCCCCAGTATTTTCGTCAATCTATTCCAAGTCAATACGGAGGAGGTAAATCATGGGTGGCTACTAGCCATAAATGCACATGGTCAAGACATGGCCCATGGAAGAGGTATATGCTCGGACACGTCGAGATTCGACCTCTAGACCTCATGTAGCAAGTTTCCATGTCTTAACTATCTCACCACCCCGAGGGGACCCCACTCCACTATTATAGGCTAAGT
>JBAMIE010224206.1:0-21220 GCA_037177295.1 Kaempferia parviflora
AGGAAGCAAACTGATTTGTTACGTCGAGGCTAGTGTTCGACACTATCTCCGTAAAACGATATTGCTCCGCTACTGGTACTCACGGATAGCAGCAATTCGTTTCTAAGATACAATAACGTCGTCTCGAAATAGTAGCACTCAAAAAAGAGTAAGAAAGAAGGCATTGAACTTTCATACTAACAGATCAAACAATTATTGGTTTAGATAAATTCTTTTAAGAATTGTGTCTCACATTTAATGATAGTAAATGTATGTATCATTTATTTTGTTAAACTCTGCTAATGTTAAACATATGCATTCCAGTAATATTCATGGTCCATTTGGAACACACTCCGAATATCTGCTCACTCAATTTAATCGTTGATGGAAAGGTTTGTTGGATGTTTTATAATTCCTTAAGCAGTGATTATATCTTAATCTGCTTTGATTAATCTCTTGTTGTTGTTATTTAAGTTTCAGGGACCATCTTTTATTAAATTTGATGATCGGATAGAATGCTATCAAGTTAAGTCCTACAAAAGTTTCAATAACCTTAAACTAGTTTCCCTCAACATCAAATCTCCGATCAACGATTTTGAAGATGTTATCTGATAGAGTTAAAGATTGGGATCAAGTAGTCGTGATGTACAATTAGATGTTTTTGATGTGTTTGTTCTTTCTTTTTTTTAAAGTGTCCGGATTTTTTGATGTGTTTCCTTGTGCACATTTATGCTCTGGTTGAATTTGAAAACCGAGTGAAGTATTCTGCAGGTAAACTTTTCTGCTGTTTAATTCGTGAGGAAAGATGGATTACTCATCTTTTTCACTATTTATTTGTTATTAAAAATGAAAAGGTAATACAATTGAGTTTTAATTAAAATTTAGTACTAAAATACGGTTAGATTTTTATGAGTACCTATTAAACATTAAAATTTAATATTTAACTCAATAATAATATTTTAGAATAGGATGTTTATTTAAATTATTTATTAATTTATTTAAATTTCTCACTAAGTTAATAATGACTTCCTGGACTCGTTAGTCCGAATAAAAACAACAGTTCTAATTAAGGATATTTTGACAATTTTGAAATTGTAAGGAGGCATTTTGGAAAAACCCTTCTCCTTCGTCTCTAAGAAATTCTCGTATTAATCCTCCGCTTTCTCTGTCTCTCTCTTCACGGCTCTTCACATCCGTTCTCCCTCGCGTCGATCGCTATGCATGAAACGGAGCATCATGATCTCTCCGACGATGCGGATTATCTCGCTGCTTCCCGATACGCTGTAAGAATCGCCCGATCGATCTCCCGCCCATTGTTTGTTGTTTCTGTTATCCTGTTCTTGTTTGATGCCTTCTTTCTTACTCTTTTTTGAGTGGATTTAGGGTTCTTCGAGCATTATAAGGAGTGATTCGGGGAAGAGCATAACCAGTGAGTCTGAGCCGTTAGAAGTCGTTTATTCGAAAGACAACGTCGCAATTCACCCCACCCAGTACGCCTCAGAGCGTATCAGCGGGCGCTTGCGTCTTTTCAAACAAGGGTCCTCCTTGTTCCTAGTAATACTCCGTCCTCTTTACTGAATTGTGGCTTTGTATTGCGTGGATGCTTGTTGTTGCTTTTAATTTTGTTGTTTTAATTTTCGTTGGCACATCCGTTTTAGTCGTGGATACCTTATAAGCCAAGCACTGATGCGGAGGATGAATCATTGTGGCAAGGTTCAAGCTCTATATCAAAGGGGAAAGGTGAGCCTAGTTGTTGTTTCCACTGAAGAATGGAAGATGTAGTTGTATTTTTCTGTGTACTTAAGCTCTATGCTATACTGCCATGTAGGCCGGAATCTGTACACCGTTAAGTTACTTCCCCTAAGTGATGTTCATTCTATTCGAAGGCACACTCCAGGTCTTGGCTGGCAATATATAATCGTGGTTCTTTCATCAGGTGAATTTATTGTTACCTACGTAATTTTCGTTAATCTGTGACTATGGACCTAACTTGTTTCTTGTATTGATAAAAACACCTTAACCGATTCTACACAAAGCTTTTTAATTGTTCTATTTACCTATGACTGCACATTTGTAGGGCTTGCATATCCACCTTTTTACTTTTACAATGGTGGGGCTCGTGAATTTCTCGCTACTTTGAAGCATCACGTTTGTATTGTAAGGTTGGTTGTTTTTTATTGGTTACTTGATTACCATCATTTTTTCTTCTCTTTAATGTTTTACCTATTCTTTATTGGTAGTAACTAACTATACTGACTTATACTAATTATCAACAATGAAAGACACACTTGTGTTGAAGCAATGAAGCGTGCCTATTTTATTTCCTTAAAGAAAGACACATGGGAACTAAGCACAGAAAAAAAAATTGCATTTAACCACAAATTGTATTTGCTGTTAGATCTTTGTTTAGACAAAGCACTTGTGTGCTATAAATGTACTGGCACTGTTGGCTAATGTTGTGCCTGTTCTTTCCTTTCATCAGTTGCCTTGCAACAACTGGTTTATGTAAGTACTTGGGTGTATTTATCAAAAGAGTTGAACAAACACCTTTATCTTGTGGCTATTGTACATCTTCAGTTCTGATAAAGCATTGCTTGTAACTGTGAATGAATAGAAAACAGATATTCACTTGTATCATTCACAATACTATGCAAGTTACATTTGAAATATGACCTACAATGTAATTTTATGCATTCTACTGTTGGGTAATTTGGTTTTCTACTTAGCTTATGGTGTGAATGCTATTTTCAGGTCTGTCGATGATGCAAATGTTTTTCTTGTTAATGATTTTCAGGACCCCCTTCAGGTTTGTCCTACTGTCAAACCACTAAATTAATTGCTTATATTTTTGATAACTTCCTTGGTTTTGCTAGTCATTATACCTGTTAGAATATTTTTATCTTAACAGTTATGACTTAGAAATTGTCATCATCGTATCATTCTCGTAATGGAGCAATATTGGTCTGACCACTTGAGCTGCATTACTTGGATATATCTAATTAAGAAACCACCACTCCATTTTGAATGGATTATTCCCTTTTTATTTCTTATTTTAGATTAGTCTATTTGATTGTCTGTTTTTTTTAGCAAGTCTTGGCCATCTGAACAATTATTCATTAACTAAGAAAATTTTCTTTCCTTTTAGCTAATTAATTTTACTCTCTTTATCACTTTCTTTTATTTTAATCTCTAATTACTTTGTTCTCATAAGAGACAATTTCAATCTCCTACAATTTGATTATTTTCCCACCCTAAGTTAAAATGATGCTGCATGACTAATGTTATCGAAGATTTAATTTGCTGAGGTGAACATCTATACTTTTGTGAGCTTTATATATATCACTGCTGGCTTTTACAGAGAACTCTATCACATCTAGAGCTTCCAAGGGTTATTTCTACTGCCAATAGAGCATCCTTGCACAAACCAAGTAATTCATTTTCTTCGCTTGATGATTCAAAGATAGTAAATGGAACTACCTATGGTGGCATTTCTTCCAGTATTTCTGAGTATAGAGGGCGACCAAAAAAATCTCATGATCCTGCCCGAGATATCTCAATTCAAGTCATGGAGAAATTTTCTCTAGTCACCAAATTTGCCCGAGAAACAACTTCTCATCTATTCCGAGAAAATCATGGTGATTTACTTAATAGTCATCATAAAAAACAACAAGTTGAGGACGGTTTTCTTAATCCAGCAACTAGCTCATCTGATAATGAGAACACAACTACAAATATGGTCCAGGTGGATTCAGATCCCTTGGAGGTGAATCACTTCAGTTATGCCCATTTATGTTTTTGTATATTCAGCATAGTTGTTGTGCTACAAATAACGTTTTGTCTAGTTTATGAGTTAATAGTTTTCTACTTGACAAGAAGTACGTCAATGTCATCTTTATATTTTATCTTATTTACATGACCATTTTTGAGTTATATTGTTGCTGTAACTTAAATCAAAATCTCACATTAAGCATTTTGCAAGCTTTTAGGGATCATATATATTCTAAAAAAATACAAATTTTCAGGTAACCATGCATACTGTTGGCTCATGGATTTGATAAATCCTGTTTGCTAATAGAGAATGGTGCAAATGCATCAGTTTCCTTGGTGTAATAATAGATTGGTTGACCAAACCTTTGATTATTGGTAAACTCCTGTAAGTTATCAAGGAAATTATACATCTCACTGAAATTATAAATTAGATTTCATTAGCTAGGTCAATTTTCATAAACTCAGGTTCCTTGCAGTTCATGTTTCTATCTAACAGCAATTCTTTCAATTTGTTTACTTCCATCTTCATATGTCTTAGCCAAAACCAAGAAGAAATTTGATTTAGATTTTCTCAGAAGATGTTGTTCGATATCTGAATTGGGTTTTATTTCACTTGATTGCCCCAATTGTTATGTCAATCTTGAGCAAACACATACATCAGTCACTTATTTCTAGCAGTTTATAAATTACAGCCAGTTGTCTCATTTTTTTCATGTTCATCTTCATCATCGTCATATTCCCAACTATTTGTGATTGTGTGTGGATCTTACCCTCCATGTAGTTGGTTGTAGTGCTATATCACTAATCACTTTCATATCAATGTAACCACTTTTTGGTAATTAACTAGCGGTTTCTTTTATCTCCCTCTAATTCCTGTATCTTAAACTATCCTCAACTCAATTTGTTTAATAGATACTATTAAGCATCTCTTAGTTTGCCCATACTCCATAGTCCATATTATTTTCCCCAATTGATTGTCCATTAGCGCTGCTCTTAATTGCTCCTGGATAATAGTATGTTTTTTTAATATATTTTTTGCTAATCCCAATTCCCACACATCCATCTTAGGGTTCTCATCCTTGCTGCTTTTTTTAATTCCTGTACAGGTGTTTTTTTAACTATGCACCATACTGATACATAATGTAATCATCTTTTTTTTTTTGCCCTTTATCTTTTAACTTGTGGGGCACGTTTGAATTACCTTAGACTCCAAAAGTCCTCTCCAATCTCCATTTCAACAACTGACTTTTTATCCTATTAATGATGTCTTCGTCAATATCTCCTCCATGGTATTGGAGCTAAGTTTTTTTACCTGATTAATTTGTATCTTTGCAGTTTGAGAAGTTACCTCTGATTTGGGGAAAACAAAGAAAAGCTCCCTTGTCCCTTGAGGAGGTACGCCACCATAGTATTTACTTTTTAACATCATTTTCTTCCATGGTACTTTTGCTGAAAGTTGATCTGTTTAAGATGTGGTGTATGATCAAATTATTGTATTAGCCCTCAAATGGCACTTTCCCCCATTTCATGAGATCTTTTGTATTGCTGATCTTAGAACCCTCCATTATCACATAAAATTATTTTCTTCTTTTATTGAGCTTGGTAATTAGTTTTTTTTCTCTCCTCTTAACTAGTTGGCACACCATCCCTCCCTACCTCACCCACCAAATCTCACTTACGTTAACCTGATTGCAACTCTCAAGTGTCCAGTGTGATCACAAAGTTCCACTTGGCAGTGAATTTGATCAGGAGACTTGAGTGTTCATTGTGTTATGGAACATCCAACTATGAGCCATGAATGTCCATTAGCTTGTGTCTCATAACTTTTGTGTGTGTGAGGGTTCCTTGTGACCATGATTGGTTTAAAGCCACCAAGACGCTTTTTGGAACAAAATTTGTCTCAACATTTCCAACTATTGTATATGATGATAAACATTTTCCTGTCTACTTGCGAGGAAATCTACATCATCTTGAAGAATCTCCTCTAGACAAAAAGGATTTCTCATACAGTTCTTGGAAGTGCTACAGCTAACTGCTTATTTTGTAGCATAGAATGATTCAATTATTATATAAGATTTTCTAATTTTCTTTCAAGAAAACAATGTGTTTATACATTATATGTATATTTTTTTTTTTATTTTTTTTTTTTCTCTTTGGCAAGGAGACTGGTTTTTTCGAGAATATTTTGCAAAATTTAAATGTACATGAGATGAGTTCTCTGTTTTTCATCCGTGTTGGTAGTATTGAGCATCCAAAATAAGAGCCTGCTTGTCAAATTTCCTTTTGGACTTAATGATTCTTATAGTGTTGAGTTGCTTGGTGCTACTAATCCTAAATTAGAGAATGTTTTATATTGGATTCTTTGAGTCACACTGAGTACGCCATCCGGCCCTTTTTCTTCTGGTCTTACTGAATCCTATGTTCTTGCCGTGGTGGGTGAATCCAGTGCTCATGACAGTCGGGCCACAGATGCCAAAGAGGTCACACCGAAGAGGTCACGACTGAGCTGTTTATTCTTATCCTCCATATATTCATTGGCATAGCCAATCATTAGTCCGGTTGATGCTGGGAGAAATATGATTCTCTCTCCATTACACAGCTCCACTTGCTATTGTTCCCATAGATGATTCAACTAGCACCTACTTTTGTTGTTCCTTCAATTATTATTATTTCTTCTGCAGAATATGAGTGATGTATTAAGACTGAAATCGTTTACTAAATCTTCAGCTTCTACATTGGCAATTTACATGGTTATGCGTATATGGATGAGGGTGATAGTGGTTAATTTTTTTTCTTCTAAAAGTGAAATCTGGCTGTTTAGTGTACAAACTTTCCCTTTATTTTCTTCATTTTGTACATGCCGTCTATTCTGGTCGAATTTGTGCAAAGTTTTCCCTAGATTAGGTATATTCTGTCAGTTAATCTTAAAGTTCTTGTATCAGTGGACATCTTTCTATGATTCTGAGGGACGGATTATTGATTCAAAGGCACTAAAAGAGAGAATATTTTATGGTGGAGTTGAACACAATCTAAGAAAAGAGGTCTGTAACTCACCTATAAATGTACCTTAATTAAAGACATGTAGTTTATGAATGCTTGCCATTTACAACTGGAAGTGCAGGTATGGAAATTCCTGCTCGGATACAATGAATATGATTCAACATATGCTGAGAGAGAATACCTTGCTTCAGAGAAGATGTATGAGTATGAGATTTTAAAATCCCAGTGGCAGGTATGCATTTGTATATTGGAGGATTGTTTTCTTTGAAATGTTCTTTCCATTTTCTCTGCTGCTGTGGTTAGCTCACCAAATGTGTAACTTAGGTTTCTGATTAAATTGTGTTTGCTATCATCAATATGAACCAATGTAACCTATAATTTATTTTTGGGCTTGCTGATTGTTGGATGAAACAGTATTGTAATCATAGATTAAGGATAACACTTAAATTTGCATATGCTTCACTATGAAAACACCATTTTCACTAGTTTATCAATTTTAGTTGTTTTCTAAATCATGATTGCAAAGATTGATTAGACCAGTATGTGCCAACTGTATTGACCTGATTGAGACCAGGATTTGGAACCTTCTACTCAGTATTGATACAAAGCAACTCAACTATTTGTGGAAACTAATTACCAGACTGCGATCTAAAACCTTGAATTATGCAAATAGAATAGTAGGATCTGATTGTTTTGAAATTTTGATTCATACCATCTTTCTCCAATATTCTCTATGTAGAATTATTCCTCACAAATTTGGTAGCGGGTACCAGACTAGATCTAGCTCATGAATCCTAATTTACAGTGAGGAAGCTTAGATATCCTGTCTTTTGCATCTTTTTATTTGTTCTTTTTCATTTCATCCTATGCCAAATGCATCAGTGGTCTAGGATCTTTATGCCACGGAATATATGATACCTGGCCCTGGGAAAAAGAATTACAAACTTTACCCTTAGTCTTGATGTCATATTTGTTTATTTATTAAAATATCCTTTTTGTGAGAAGTGGGAAAGTGTGATTTGGTAGTGTTTTTTTATTATTTTTTTTATACTTTGTGATATTATGTGCAGACTACAAATTGTTGAGACTTATGCGGCTTGTTGATGATGACTTGGTGTTTTTATATAAAATATGTTTAAGCTGAATCTATTTGTTACATTTGCAGAGTATCTCAGCTGCACAAGCCAAAAGATTTACTAAATTTAGGGAGCGGAAAAGCCTAATCGACAAGGATGTGGTAGAAATTATTATCTAACCTTTTTACTCTTCATTAGTTAATTTAATTCAATTCAATTCAGCATACATAAAACTAGTGCATCTTCAGTACCCTTACTGCGTGTATGACATTGTCAAGGTGAGGACAGATAGATCTGTTGCTTATTTCGAAGGGGATGACAATCAGAATGTTACCGTTTTGCGTGATATACTGTTGACATACTCGTTTTACAACTTCGACTTAGGTTACTGTCAGGTAGCAGTATATTTTTTGATTCTAGCTAATGCTCTATCATTCTCTTTTAATGCTAAATTTGTATATGTTGGATAATTTCACATTTCTATCTTTTGTGTTTATGTACCTGTTTGATTGTTTGAAGATTTATTATCGTAGTGGCTAACTATTTTGGATTGTATTAGGCTTCTCTCAAACCTTATCTATATACAAGGCTTGTTAATCTTCCAATGTATATTACAATTACCCTCTGCCTCTCATTGTTGTTTAAAGTGTTATTTTCTGATTATTTACGGTTTCACTTTATTTTGGATATTTTACATATCCTCACTTCTTTCCGTTTATAGTTCTTGTCTTCTCCATAACAGCCCTCATGGCTATTGGAAAATCACTTTCAGGTTATGTTGATGTTCTATTTATTGTTCAGTAAACATTTGATAAAGGTCGAGTTAGTTGTTAGTGTTTGCTTTTTCAAATTCTCCTCTTTCATAGTTGTAACTTCTTGTTAGTGAATTTGTGTCCAAGGGCTTGCTATTTTTTCACCTTCTTAAAATGCTCCTGAAATCTCTGATTTTTGTTGTAAATTCCAGCTGGTGTTATTAGAATTTCATTGAAGTTGTTCATCTTTTTGTCGTAGGCATACTTATTTTCCTGCTAGATTTGTTATCTACTATCCTTAAGTTACTATATCATAAATGTTCACATCTTTTGAACATGGTCAGCTTAATTCTGTTGGTCTGTATTACTTTTGTCAAGCATAACTGAATATTGGATTTCAGGGAATGAGTGATCTTCTTTCACCGATATTGTATGTCATGAAGGATGAGTCTGAGTCCTTTTGGTGTTTCACAGCATTGATGGAACGTCTGGGGCCCAATTTTAATCGTGATCAGAGTGGGATGCATTCCCAATTGTTTGCCTTATCTAAGGTACTCGCTTTAGCTTCAAAAATACTCTAGGCATAGACTTTTCCTGCTCTAGAAACATACAGTATTGTTACTGATATTTGGTTCTTTGATTAATATGTTAATATTTGAAATGTCTGCAGAGTCATAGTTTGCCATTTGTAAGGACAACTATATGTGTGTCTTTGTATTATTGCCAATAGGATTTCTTATGTATATTTTGTCTTAAAGTTCAAATTTATGTAGTTTGGTGTTGGCCTACTTGATTGTAATGTTTCTCTATGTTACTAACTAGGTCCTTGATGTTGTGTTGGTTACCAACCCAGTGGCTAGTAGATTAGTGTTGTGTTATTGATTTTGCTGACGAATTTGTAATGGCATTAAGCATCAATGTCAAGATAACTAAATTTCATTAACACGTGAAACCATATACAACACCACAATATACTAGATCTTGTTAAGAAAACATCCCACCATATACTAGAACATAAGAAGATGAAAGAGTTCATGAAACTCAGTTGTAAAAAACTGAGCATGAAAGCCCCTGAAGACCAAAGAACCCAATCTTTAGAAAGCATATGGGTGAATTTTAAATTGAATGGAAAGAATTAAGCTTGTGTGATTTTTAAGAGAAGACTATATGCATTCTCAGATTCCAACACATGTAAATTTTGCTCCAAAATTAAATTTAGTAAATTGTAAGCAGTGGTGTGTGTAGAGTTTAACAATTTCTAACGATCAAATTTTGCAACAGTGACATGTTTTGTGTAGTCATTTCAAGTCAATTCCGTTTGATGCCACAGGAAGATCAAAGATAGTGCTTTTCCTCAAAGGCAAAGATTGGCTAAGCTGTATGTGTTTAAGCAAGCTACTTTTCCTGTATGCAGCTCCAATAAAATGTAGTTCCAATAAAATTTTGAAAAAAATATAGAAAATTGGTTAGTGTTGGTTATTGATTTGGATAGGTCTAAAGACGATCGATAGATTCTATAGGCAAACAAGTTCATTCAAGTAGAATTTAAGGTGGTTTAAAGTGTGAGGGATAGAGCAAAGAGAATAATATTTAATATAATTTATATTGATTTGGATATATTTGTTTTTGCTCATCTTTCTTAGATCACTCGTGTTGCAAATAGCAAATACAGAACTATTGCTATTCTGATGTACTTGGGTTGCAATCATTTCACTTGCCGGATAAATTTGATTTACGCTGCAACCTCTCCTCAAAAAAATTTTCTGATATTTTGTGGCCTAAATTCCTTTTTTTATTGCCTTTCCAGCTTGTGGAGCTTTTGGACAGTCCTTTGCATAACTACTTTAAACAGAAAGATTGTTTGAACTACTTCATTTGTTTCCGTTGGATTCTTATACAGTTCAAAAGGTAAGTTTTCAGTACATATGCGATCCATTGCATCTGCTTTGCTAGATTTATTTTTGCAAGATAAAGATGGTTACAATTACCTTTGTTGAAATATATATGAAAATTTGCAGTAACTTTTCTCGTGTAACAAATTGATGTGGAGTGGCATCTACTAAGTCCGGTTCACTTTTGTTCAAGGAAACAAAACCAATTTTACCTTGTTCTGATTCACAACTTTTCTCCATACTTTCAATCTTGCACTACTGAAATGATCATGTGCTGTAATTCTTCCTAGAAAATTACTTGATAGTATTTTGTGGCAAACTCTACTACTGTGCCCCATAATTTAGATTTCTCATTTTCAATACAATCATAGATTTTTTTTAAAAAAAATCTTGGTATTAGGTTGCTATGTATGATGAATTATAAAAGTTGACATTGCATTCTACACTTTTCCATCAAGTTATATTAGATTAGATCTTAGGAGTTGTAACTTGCAAAATTTTATGTGGGTAATGTGTATATACCCTCGATCAACAATGAATATCCATTCTAAAGTTAACAAATATTGATCTATGCTGGATACATCTTGAACTAGCCAAAATGTGGAATTTGAGGATGAATGATGATAATTACTACTTATGCCTATCTGGAAAGTTACAAGAGAATGACGACAAACCATAAATATATGTGTACCACATTTAATTTGCAAAATGGCACTTCAAAGTTGACCTTAATGTGAAGCGTACATAGATTTGCTTCAAAAGATTTTGTATTGATATGTTGATTTGAAAAATTTGGAACAGTCTATGTTGCTGCTGGATTAAGTACCTTTGCCAAGCTATTGCTACCAGCTTCCATGCCTAATCATATTGTTTATTCTGTATCATTCTGATTGAAGCTTGCATCTTCCAAAATTATTTGCTAAAACTATTTTATTTCTGATGCATCATCATCCACCTTCTGAGGTTTATGCCTCATTTTAGAAGTTTCATTTTTTATGCATCATGTATGTGGATGGTTCCACATTTTCTCACGTAGATTATTTATTTTGAAAAATTTGGCCTCCGGATTTGCCCCTTTAAATTGCACATCGTAGTAGTCATCTCACCGTCTGTTGTACCATTGTAGGGAATTTGAATATGAAAACATTTTACGATTGTGGGAGGTTCTATGGACACATTATTTGTCTGAGCATCTTCACTTGTACATGTGCGTTGCGATCCTGAGGAGACACCGAATGAAAATCATGGGTGAGCAGATGGACTTCGACACACTCCTAAAGTTTATTAATGAACTCAGTGGTACTATTGATCTTGACTGGATGATCAAAGAGGCTGAGGCATTGTGTGTCTGTGCTGGAGAGAATGGAGCCGCTTGCATTCCGCCAGGCACCCCTCCATCCTTGCCCCTTGAAATCAACATGGGACTCTACCCCCTGGAAGATGAAGTATTGTAGAACATCTTTCCTTCCCTTGGTCATTTATTTTTCTCTCTTTAACAAATGAAACATGATAGTTTAAGACTTCAGTTATTCCACAGGTGCAGATTCGTTTAGCAATGTATATAAATCGATAGCTCTTATTTTAGTTACGATTGTATATAAAACATATTTCTCGCATTCGTTAAAATGTATACTGAACATTGTGGATTCGTTTAGCAATGTTATATAAATCGATAGCTCTTATTTTAGTTACGATTGTATATAAAACCTATTTCTCGCATTCGTTAAAATGTATACTGAACATTGCTAGCCTCTTTATTAAGATGCCATTACAATCTAGGTGTCTAGCATTAGAAGTAATTTTTGTTCGCTAGTCCGTCTTAAATACTTGTTTTTTATTTATGTAGATTTGTCTCTCTGAATCACAATCTTTTCACTTTTCTTACCAGATGCAATCATCAGACTAGCCACAAATCATGATCACCACCATGCTCGGTCTATGGATTCATCATCCACATCTCTACATCTCATCAGCCTTTTTCTTCCTGGCTTCCACACATCCCCATTGAGATGCTGTGTTAAGCAGAGCAGAGCACATCAAGGGGGACCAGAAGGCCACCCATGGAACACTATTCCTTTGCATGTGATCCCTGTCCCCAAATCTGCCCAATCTTCACCCTCATTCTTCTTTTGCTCTGCTCCACAGATTTTAACTCATCTCATCTCCACAATTTCAAACTAATTTTACTGTTATTTTTATTTCTTTAGAAGATTTGGAAGAGACACCAGTAAAACTTTCATTTGCAATCCACACCAAAGCTTCTCTACAGCTTGCAAAGATGGAATGGGTCCAATTAGGTCCCTCAAATAATTCATCTTTTTTTTCCCTTCCTCAGCTTCTTTCTCTGCAATGCTTGGAAAGGACAGAGGCGGCTTCTGCTACTCCAGCCATAATTCACTCAATTGTGGTCCTCCAAACTTTGGTCTCACCTTCAATTCAAGCCTTCAAATGCCACTTCCTTGTAGAGCTCGGAGCTCACCCGTTCGCTCACCACCTTCTCTTCTTCAAGTCCATGCCATTCCTTTCCACAGCTTTCTTGAACTTCTCTGTGTAATCCTCCAACTTCTCTGTGGGCAGGAGGAAAACAATTGAGGGTCAAGAAAGCTGTGGGATGGGATGACATCTCAGGACTTCTTCCCGGTGGAAAAGAAAAAAAGAAAGAAAAATACTCAAGAAATTCTCAGCATTTGCATTTTGACTTTGGTAGGAATATTGACTCTATTCATTTATTTATTCCTTTTTGTTGATTTAGAAATTTCGGCTTTTCTATCTTCCTTTTATGTGGCATTTTCTTGAAAGGTCCGGCTTTTATTCGGCTTTTCTATCTTCCTTTTATATTTCATATGAAGATGTCCATCTTGCAAAATATTTATCTGTTTGCTCTGCAAAATAGTTTTCATTGAAAGGTCAAATCATAACAAGAAAGCTAAAATTATTTTTCCCCCTTCATTTATGTACTCTGCACACTCATGGATAAACCATCTTTTAATGTGCAAGAACTACAATAGTTTCTTGTGAAGTCTGGAATTTGTGCAAGTCAAAATTTTCTGAAATATATTCAATTGCCTCTTTTCTCCCTATGCAATCCTTCTCTTTTGCAATCGATCAATGCCGGCCATTTTAAAGAAAATTAAAAAAATATTGAAAAAGTCTTGGGTGTAAGCTATCTTCAAGGTGAAGCTCTTCGTATGCTTATTGGTGCTTAATTACTTAATTTATCATGAACCTTTGAGATTTAGTAAATATATCTTAAATTATTATTTTTAAAAAATATATATAACATTGTTAAAATGTGTAACTTTACATCTCTATTGTTTAAAACTCTCATATTAACATTGTGCCAAGTGACTTAATAATGAGACTTTGTATTTGAGTTTCAAATTCAAAGTATTTTAAGAAACCTACAAAAAAAAAAAAAAGAATTGTTAAATAATATATCATATCATATTTATATATTTGTTCAATAACTAATTTTCAAGGTATTAAAAAAATAAAAAATGAATATTAGACAATTTTCTATTAATAAAAGTATAATATATGACAAATTGAATTACGAGGGGTGAGTATTGAGTTAAAATCAAATTGAACTGAATCAAACTAAATGAAATCAAATTAGCTGACTTTTTTCGAACTAATCGAACTAGCTGAATTTTTTAATAAAAACTAACCAACTTAAACCGACAAATATCGATTAATTCAGAAAAAAAATGAATTAACTTAATTTTTTTTTAAACAATGGAAGATTATATCGAAATTGAAATCAAATTTTTTTTAATAATAATGAAATCATAGATATTTACCGGTTCAATTTATTATTTCTATTTATTCGGTTTAACCAAATAATAAATTTTAAAAATCTAAACTCAACCAATTTCTTAGAAAAAAAATGAAATACCGAATTAACCGATCAAATTTTAAAATTCTATGATTCGTTGTTCGATTTAACTGAATTTTTTTCACCCCTAATCATTAGAAAATTAAATAGGAGTGTAAAAAAAATCCTTTGAAAATGATATTTGCAAGAATTAATTAAATATTTGATCAGATTTTATTTCATCATAAATTTATTATGAAATTCAAAGTGCTGAAATATTTGTTAAAGCTAAAAAATCATTATATATTTGTTAATCTACAAAAACATACCAAAAGAATTACAATAATTAATCAATCTAATTGCACTACATTATTGCATAAATCTAATTATACTCTCTTGATTATTGGACTATGGCGTGGAGAATCCTGTGGCTACATGTCGATTTACAAATGTCTACTAGTCTGTAAATTTAAGAAGGATTCATCATTTCATTAAATAACATTTTATCTCTTTTAATCCTTTTTGTCTTTCTCAGGTGTCGATTGACCTAATAATATTGAATTGATAGATCGCACTATGAATGCCTCTTGATTTTTGTGATGGCCAATAAAAAATGTTTGTAAGGTAGGATCGAGCATCCCCATAATTAATCAATATAAATTGATATCAGATGTCAATAAAAAAAAACTGAATGGATGTGAAACTTCATGTTTTGTGAAACTCTCATTTTACTTAGAATTTCTTGTAGAATTGCTAGTGGTCTTTAACTATAATTTAACACTAGATAAATGATTTTCCTCTTAACCTCTACTTAAAAAAATTTCATATCAACTAAGATATCTTATTCTTTTTAATTTATGATATTTTTTTATCATTTTCAATATGAAATTTTGATTATATTCCGGTGTTAATTCTCAGATGAATATATATATATTTTATAATTAACTAATGATTATTTGCCGTTTGAAGTTTATTAATCATTTTTGGTGTTATGAATGGTATGCAGATAGGGATTCGAGAAAGAGTAAATCCGCCACCTCAACTCCCCTGGATGTACAGATTTGAGAAGGCATGGAAGGAACCATGTTCTCCTCTACTTCATCCGATTTTATGGTTTCGAAGGATAAAAAATACATAGTCGAGCCAATCGATAGCTTTCGGCAGGGCCTTGCACATCTCAAGCTGCTGTCAATTGTCATGGTGAGTCTAATGAATTACTTTCAACCAATGCTGAGTTATTAATGAATTAACCAAAAAAAAAAAAAAAAAGTAAATGCCTTCTTCTAGGTAATGGTGCCAAATTGCGTTCTGATTGTATTCACTCGAAATCTAAGGCTCATGAACATGCCAAAAGTGGCAATGTTCCGAACTATACTGGTTAGAATAAAAAAAAATTAAATATCGTTATAATGATGAATATTGTTTATTTTAATCTAAATCTTTATAGTTTTATTTTTAAATTCTATCTAAAAGATCTTAGTCCAACCGACCTACTAAATTTTTCTGTCACTCGATCCAACTGTTCTAACATATCTGCTAGATCTTATTACCTCTTAATTTAACTAACTTATTATGTCTTCCTTGTCTAGTCGCAACTAGCTAGCGCTTCTCTGTTTGATGTTTGGTTCTCTTGATCCGGATACGGAAGTTCTCACTTCCTTTGTTCAAGGTTAATATTTTATTCACATGGCTCTGTGTACAGTCGACAGTTAAACCTTTTGGTAATCTAAATTCTGATATCAATTGTTAGATTGGTAAAGATTAAAAGAATTTAAATGTCTCCATATTTATACGATATTGTCCACTTTAAACTTAAATCTTTATAATATTATTTTAAGCTCTATCTAAAAATCTCATACTCATAGAGATATTTTTTCTATTTTTTTAATTCTTTGTACTGTAACATTTAATTTACACCTTTAGAACCTAATAACACTCACTTTCACAGAAGGACTAGACAGTAGACACTTTATATATGTGCATTTGTTTTAATTAAAAAAAATAGAGGTGCATTTACATTATCTACTAGTTTTAAAATATTTACTCGTATTTATTTTTACATTTGAACAAACTAAAGTCACACTCGAAGAACCGGATGATCGAACGAAATGGACCGACAAGAGCCGTTGGATAACGTACCTTCAGCGGGTCAATAATCTTCTTGTTAAGGGAGGAGTTCTCAATGGCAGTCAAAAAATCGGGTGGCAAAATTGATGCAGAATAAATAAATCTGCTGTAATTTTTTTTTAATTATTTTTTAATATTAATGATTAATTAATTTAATTAGTTTACGGTTCATTTCTTCCTTTTATAATATTAACCTGCACAACCACTGTGTATGATAATTATAGGTGACTGTTTACATGGAAGACGCCTTCGAGTGCATGAAAGACGCGGCTGGAAAAGAATTTGACGAAGATCGATAATTAAAGCGAAACTGAACTGAACTCTTTTGTTTCTCAATATGAGAAGTATGTTTTACTTGCGGTTCAAATTAATCTTCTGACTCATCGTAATATCTTCCAATTGAACAAAATATATATCTTGCGACATTCTTGATTAATATTTACTGATATGTTCAAACAAGTAACCTCTTATAGTTCATCTATAAATATGTTGCTATATGATTAATTACCTCTAAGCTTTCGACTATGGTACCCTATGATTATCTTCCTTCATATAATCTGGAGACGGACTATAAGAGTCTCCTAGGGGCAGGCGGTGGTTAAGGTATGGAAGGTTGTCACATGAGGTCTTGGTCGAAACTCGGCACGCCGAGCATATGCCTCCCTCGTGCTTTACCATTTGCACTAATAGCTAGTAGCCACCCGTGATTTACCTCCTCCTTGTTGACCTAGGGACGGGTTGGCGAGGGCACTAGGGACGGACGAATCATCTTTTGCCACATAAAGACGGACTATAAGGGATGTCTGAGATAAATATAATCATCTTCTACTACAATCTATAAATATGCTTAAAATTAACATCATCAATCCATGCATACAACTACATACTTTTGATTATAAGAACTTTGGATCATTTCCAAGGAGAGACAATCGCTTAGTTAATATCGAGTTTGGCATATTCCCTAGTTGCACACACATTAATTATCATTTCTGATGCTTAGCATTGTTGTGTGAATTGCAATAATATTGATTTGGTCGTCATTTGGTAGAAGATACCAAGGTCGTTGCCGTTGGTGTTAACTACACACTTATTTTTTAATAATCTAATGATCGTATAAGGTTAATTTATTTGTCAATTTATTGATCATTTTTGGTGCACGTAGGGATTTGAGAAGGCATAAGGATGGCGGTTTGTTCTTCTTCTTAGCTACTTCATCCTTTTTTATGGTTCCGAAGAACAAGAATTACATGGTTGAGCTAATCCCTAGATTTCGCAGGGCCTTTCATATCTAAGTTACTGTCATGGTGAGTCTAATGCGAATAACTTTCAACCAACAACACTGAGTTATTAATGAATTAACATAAAATAAAAGAAAAATAAAAAGTCAACGTCTACTTTAGGTCATCACATGGTGATGACTTTCCTTGGCCAAATTACATGTGCCCTTATAAACTTACTGGATTCACTTAAAATCTAAAACTCATTCAACGTTCAACAATAACAGTGACAATATTGCCCCAAACCACTCACTTTCACAAAAGAATTAGACACTTTATGTGCATTTTTTTTTTCTTATTAAAAAAATAGAGGTGCATTTACATTATCTACTAGTTTCAAAATATTCCTCCTATTTATTTTTAAGTTTGAACTTTGAACAAACTATACCAGATCATGGGCACACTTGAAGCACCGGAGGATCGAACAACATGGACCGAATAACCTTCAGGGGTCGATAATCTTCTTGTTCACGGAGGAATTTTCAATGGCAATGGAAAAATCTAGTGGCAAAATCCATGCAAAATAGATAAATCCGCTGTAAGATTTTTGTTTCCTTTTAAAAATTTTATTTTTTAATCTTAATTATTAAATAATTTAATCATTTTACGGTTCATTTCTTCTTTTTCTTCTGAGTGCACGGAGAATTATTATTATTGTTATTATACATTTAAAATCGAAGGTGACGTCTGCATATTGTGAGTGGATACTCCAACGTGTGTAATTAACTAACTTTAACCAACTAAACTCTTCATTAGTGAGAATTTAATTAATGTTTTATTTTTAAAAGCATTGGGAGCCTGGAAGTTGATTATTCTAAGACACGTGTCTACAACATGACCATCGATGATTAGTCGGCACCATGAATGGAGTGTGGATCAAGACGTGGAAAGGGAGTGAGCCAAATAACATGAAGTGTGCCATCTTCTTTCTTTCTTTTTTTTTTTTTTGTGATATATTATTGTAATTATATGTAAGGAGGAAAAGGTTATGCAACGAGCATAAATTTTAAGAATATAATCATGCAAAATGTTCTCAACCCTATTACCCTATAATCATTGATCAAAACTATTGTGACTCTACAAAATCATGTTATAAGCATCAACAGGTATCTTTTAATTTTGGGGTACATATTTTCTTGTATTCGTTTGGTCAACAAGATTATTAAGTAAATAACTAATGATTAAGGATCAGCAGATGTGCTAGCTGTATAAGAATATTACAGGAACTAGTGCTTTAGAAAATGCCATAAACTTTAGTTGCAGTGAGGTTGTTGCTTGTCGGGGTTTAGTGTTGCAAGAAATTAACTTAGTTGAGGGAGATTTTACTCGAAGTTTTTGTGAGAATGCACAGTGGAGCAGACTAGGTTGATGTGTTGTGCCTTCACCTTCTTCAAGTTAGTTCTTATTAGACAATACTAGTTTCAAATAATATGCGGTTAATTAAGTATTTCAATTTGATGTATATGGAGATGATTTACGAAATTTTTAATATCGGTATAACATTTATATTAAAATTTTCGGTATATCATACCGACATTAAAGCTTTACTCTAAACGGTATAATATTTAATCATAGTAAAAATTTGACATACCAAATTTACTGTAAATAAGAGTAAATTAAGTCTTAATGTCAATAGTACAGAATAGTAAAGTCTTAATATCAATTGAACTGTTGATAGAAGTTAGTTCAGTAAAGAAGAGTGGTACTAGCTCATCAATCTTGTTGAAATAAAAACATTAATCTTCCATCACCAAAAAAGTGCCACGATGGTGAACAAATTCAAAGCCATCGTTGCTCCGATTATCAATCTCTGTAATTTATTGTTTTTGTGCAATAAAAAAGAGAGCACAACACAAACCACCCTCTTCAATCTTCATATTTTTCTCTTACTTTTATAAAAAAATATATATAATATTTGTTATAAATAAATAATAATAATCATAAATTATTTAATTTATAAAAAATATAAATAATTAAATACATATTATCTTCCTCAACTTATTTTAATTCTTTTTTAATTACAATAATTAGGGACTTCACTTCTATGTATAATAAGGGAAGAATGTCTGGAGTATAATAAAATATTATCTGCATTTAAAAAATAGAAATTATAAAAAATTAGATTACAAAGCTATAAATGAGGAATCACAGGGCTGGAGGTAGTCGATGATAGCTCCATGTGATTTGGATTTGGGGGACCAGTGCATTTGGGGATCAACTCCTCACTCGTGGGAAGAGCGGTGGACAAGGAGATGGGTGAGCTGAAGGGTAAGCTAACCACCATCTGATACAGAAGCACATTGATATGTTAAGTACCTAGCAATGTGTATCCATGGTTTAGATATTGAATTTTAGACATCTTGATTATTTCTTACATTGTAGAAGTTTTCGGTGTACAATACTGATATTAAATTTTACTCTAAATGGTATGGAATTTAACCATATATAAAAAATTCTGTATACAATTTTAGTAGGGTATCAATATGATTTTTTATATAATTGTTTGGTATGGTATATATAGTATATATACAATATAAATTTTGATAAATTTTGGCATACCACCTCTAGCGGTAAGCAATCAAGGAGAAAAACTAAATTGAGGTTATCTCGGAATGCAAGAATTGATAACTTATTCCCTTTTGTTAGCCTAGAAATTTCGGCTTCCTTTTATATTTTATAGTAACATATCTATCTTGCAAAATATTAATCGTTTGCTCATTGAATGGTTAAATAAAGTTGAAATCTACCAATCATTCAAGTTCTGAGAATGTCAAAAGTTCATAGATGTCCTCCATCGTTTTTTTTTTCTACTAATGATTTGAGTGTCAATGTGAATAATTCTTTTTTTTTTCTCCTTTGTTTCTGTACTAGCACACTCATGAATAAGGGGGTGCGAACAAGTGGTGGAGTGAGGAAAGAAGATAAAAAAAATTATGATTTTGTCAATGTCTTTATATAACAAATCAGAATAGTGCAGCAGTATGTAGGTAAACAAAATGGATAGTCCCACGTTGATAAAAGCAATTACATGCTATGTTTTGTCCAAGTGGGCATTATGTTATAAACAAACATCAAGGATACTCGGTAAACTCGAACATGAATTTGATGGGTAAATTATACCTACAATCAACATAATGAACTTATAACAATAGTGTGAATAATACCTTAATGACTAGTGGGAATATACAACTCAACTTCTTCATATCTTAAGGCAAATGAAAAAAAAAATATACAAATTAATTAAAAGCTTATATATATAGCAACTACTACTTAAATCCACAACTTTCAACTAAAACTTTTTTGATTTAACACTTAGCCAAATTTTATTAATTGGTTTTAAAACACAACTTCTTACCTACAATGCTGCAAGCATTTTCCAAAGTTTTGAACATCTATAAAATTTCAATTAAGAAGGACAAAAACCTCGAGTGTAATAATAAAGTCGCAAACTAAGATTCATATTCCTCAATTACCTCTAGTCCTTTAAATAACTCCAACAAGAAACTAGGCTGGTGATCAACTACACTGTTCATTT
>JBAMIE010224856.1:0-21168 GCA_037177295.1 Kaempferia parviflora
TGATTAACACCTGCAAATAATTATAAAATTAATATCCTCTTTATAATACTAAAGGTTGCAAGCTAAAACATCATTGTCAATCATCAATTGGGTCTGTCAGATTGACTCATACATTAATTAATTTAAGTAGATTGAGTTGAAATTTTATCAATTTAAACTCACAATAGATCGACCCACCTAAGCTAGCAACTCTCACAGGTCAACTTGCGATGAGCTTGGATTGACCCGCGACGACTTTAGATTGACCTACGGGTTGAGAAACATATACAAATTAAGTTTTATATCAATTTATCATCTTTCTTTATGATAATTTTGAAAGAAAAACAGTACTTTACATCAAACATGAGTATTTATTTATATCCATTTACATTAATATACCTATTTTTAGATACATTTAATTGATAAATATTTTTCAAAATAAAACGTTGAAGATATAAATTTTTATTTTTAATTTTTTATAGATATGTGGGTTGACCCACCTAACCCACAATCCGTCTTAGATTGGGTTGGATTGGAGATTTCTCAATCCGCCAAGATGACAGGTCGCCGATCCGCCCAATCACTATTAGTCCATTTGACAGTTCTAATTATCATTATTTTTAAAACCATTATTAATGGTGATTAACTAATATCAATATTTTATAAATCAATTATACCCTTTCATCTATTTTCATATTTATTATTTTTTTAACAAAATCAAATTTCTCTTAATTAATAATATTTAAATATTTTTAAAACTAATTTAATTAATTTTTAATTAGGTAAATTATTTTTTCTAGCGGATCAAATTTTGATCATTTAGATTTACTGATAATTATATTAGTTTTGGACTTGAGATAGGCGAGGGATTCTCAAATTCTCAGATTTCAGATTAGTTCTGATTTACATGGGCTGGGAGGCCCAAAGACAGAAAAAAATACGACCCGCTTCCGGGTATCCACCTGGATGTGGTTTCCGCTGCTTCTCCGTCGCTTTCAACGCTCCACGTTGCTATATTCGCCTCGACCGAGGCGATACGTCGGCATTTGCGTCTGTTCCAGCCACTGCCCGTTCGATTATCCTTCCTCCCCTCTGTTCGTTCCGCATGTCGCTTCTCCCGTGCCCAAATATTAATCGAATTAATTGAAAAGGCAAAGACACGGGGGAGAAAAAGAAAAAAAAAACAGAAGCAAAACACGATTCCAATCTCCTCTCCTCTCTCTCTCTGGATCGGTCACGGGAGGCGAAAAGAAAAAATGAAATGAAAATTAGAAGACCAAACCGAGAACCGGAACTTCAAACCCTAACCCTAGGTTCCCCGCCTTCCACCCCCATCTCTCTCTCCGGCCTTCTACTCCCTTCCCATCTACTCCAGGTCTCGCCCTAGGCGAGCTTGCCTTCCTCCACCCCTACGATTCCGGGGATGTCGCGCTGATGCCCCCGGGTCGTGATGAAGGGTAAAGGGACAGACCACCGTTCCGACGTTGCCGAGAACCCTTCCTCCGCGCCCTCCCCGCCTTCCGGCTTAGATCTTTTCTCCCAGGCGCGGAAGGCGCTCTCCGTCCGATGCCCCTTCGACGGCGAGGAGTCTACGCCTAGGGTTCCGACGCTCCCTTCGCGTTTGGCCTCTCTTCTGGCGCGCGCCTCCGAGAGCCACAAGAAGCAAAGAAAGGTCGCGGGGGAGAACGCTGAGAAGCCGTCCACGCCTGGTAAGCCGCCCACTGTTTGGGATGAGACTGAAGAGTACTTTCGGCCACTCACTCTGTCGGACGTCGACCTACTGGTTCCGACACTCGAGTTGGGTCCAGGTTCAGTGGATTCCTGCCTAACCATGCCAGTTATTGGAAATTGGGCGCAGCTTAGCGAGACAGTTGGGGAGTCGGAGCCTTCTGCCCCACAATTGAATTCCGTTTCATTGCCTGAGAAAGAACAACAACTCTCAGAGCTCCAACCAGTGGAGACAGAGAAAGTTCAGGATGGCCAGAAGGTACCTCTTGCTGAAGCAGATGGGATTGCGGCTCCTGGAGACGGTGCATTATTAGCTGAAGGAAAAGAAGAAAATGATCATAGTTTATCTTTTCATTGGCTTTTGGGCTCAAAGGAACGTTTCAATCTCACGTCTCAGCGCCCAAACAAGAATCGGAAGCTCCTGGGTGGAGATGCTGGCTTGGATAGGTTGCTACTGCTTCCTCATTCACATTCAGGAGCTGAAATATGTGATGCATGTTGCATTGTAGAGAGTAGAGTGAAGTCGAACAAGTTGCTTCACTGTCATTCTTGCAAGGCTTTGGTGCACCAGAAATGTTATGGGGTAAATGAGGCTTTGGACGGGGCTTGGGTTTGTTCTTGGTGTAAGCATCTGGAGAAAGCAAGTAAAGTCATACAGGGAAGGCCATGTTTTCTTTGTCCCAGGGAAGGTGGAGCGATGAAAGAACTAAAAATTGGTCCATCTGGTTACCCTAGTGATTATGGTACATTTGTGCACCTGTTTTGTAGTCTGTGGACACCCGAAGTTTTCGTCGAAGACACTGCATCGATGCAATTGGTTATGAATGCTGGCAGCATAGATGATAATAGGAGGAGGTTGGTCTGTCATTTATGCAAGGTGAAGCATGGTGTATGTGTAAGATGCAGCCATGGTAATTCTCGTTGTTTCCCTTCTTGCTCTTTGTTGCTAACATACAGCTTGATGTCTTATTTCTTCCTGTTTAATATTTAGGCTATGTTTTCTATGAGGGAGTGAATTTGTGAGGGATGTATAATAAGACTAGTGAAACAAATTTAGAGGAAAAGTATAATGGTGCTGCACCCTTCATTTGTGTGTTCCTTGGAGGAAAGAATCAAGAGATTAATTTTCCCACCATTTTTTTAGAGTGAAAGAAAGATTGGGGGAATTTTAAATTTAACAAATTGTTTTCCTAAAAACTAAAAAAAGATTAAAAAGAAAGCTTTTTCAAGCTAGTGTCATTGGATAGCTAATTGTATTTTCCATCTGATTTGGATAGGAGCCAAATGAATTAAAACTGGCCAAAGAGTCCCTGTTTCTTTCCTTCCATTTCTGTTCAAGGAAGTGGAGGGAAATAGTATAGCTTCGTTCCCCTCCTCTGATATTTCGATGCAGGGAAACAAGTGCTTACTGCTTTTAATCTTTCACAAATTCAGGATGTGTTTGTGCACATTCAATACACTGTATGCATTTATGCTTAGTAAATTTGATATGATTTATAATTGCTCAAAATTTTCACTCTTGTCATTCACAATAGTGTTTTCCCTTAGAGTATCTTCTAAACAGGTTATCTAGTATTCATGTTTGCACAATTCTCTTCATGCTTTTGTAACAAGTTGTTACTATCTCTCATGCTATGTTGTATATCATGCAACACTATACTTGCAAGCTGCTGCATCAACTGTATGTTATATCATTGTTGTGGATTTTTCTTTGGTCAGATTAGTGCCCCGATGAGTGCTTGGTTTATAAATTTAATAGATTCAAAGAGAGGATAGAAACTTGGAGTGATTTACTTGGTTTCCAATCCTGTTGTGTACTAGGGAAGAAAGAAAACGGGAGCAAAGTTTATATGCTTCCTATCCTGTTATGTAATAGGGAAGAAAGTGGGAGGGAATGGAAATCATATATTGTTAAATGATTAAAATGACCAGTTTAACCATGGTGTGAATCATGCCTTTTGTGATTAAAGCCTAGATAATATTGGTTTTAAATCACTCTGTTACCATCACTTCTTTTAGCTTTGAGGTTATTTGCTTGGGATAAGTGTATGGTTATGATTTCTTCAACTGCTTTTTCTTCCCTTAATTTTCCTCTGAGTCACAACATTTTTTGAAGGCTTCTCCGGGCTTTTCTCTTATTTCTTCCTTAGTTTCATTCAAATTTCTCTCTCAGTAAATAGGGCCCAAGTGGTTGATGAATTCTTACACAACTAATTCCTTTTGAGTTAACTTTTTTTGTATTAAAGCATAGCTTATACTACACTAGGAGCCAATGCTGTTATTGCCTAATTCTATTTTTCTGTTAGACTTGTCTGTAGGAGCTAATTTGATTTAATTTGTTTCTACTGAGGTTCATTGGGGCTGACTACTTCACTTTGTTTAGAGTGAGTAGTGTGTGACAGATGCTTCCAATATGGTCAGGATGTAAGGAAACTCAAGGGTCAATTTGTTGTTCAGTATGAAATTGTATTTCCAATATCTTGTATGATATTTCCAATATCCAGCATGTTATTGTCCAAAGACCAATTTGATTCTGAGACAGTTAAAATGTTTTAAACAACTGCTACGAGAACCAGATACTTTTTGATGGATATTGTTCAGGGTGTCATATCTTGTTTGGTTTGCTTTGTTATGACTTAGTTGACTATGCCTTGATCCACCACAAAAGCCATTGCTTATCCATAAGTTGTCACGAATTCTTTGTTGGCTCCAAGATCTAGGGGTGCTCAATATTTGTTTAAAATGAAAACCCAAACCAAATTATATCCCATTGAAAGCTCACTTTGGTTAGATTTTTACCAAATTGCTCTGTTTGGCTTGATTGTGGTGTAACAAAATCTTGGTTTGGTATGATTGATTGCAAACTAAATTCACCAAAAAATCTGTTTTTTAAGCTAAAAGAATCTCTATTTGTCATTCGAATTCATTTTGAATAACACAAGGTTTACAGTTTATATAATAAAAGTCTCAATATTACAATTTATTTTAGGGAATTATTATCTTTTTAATCTTTCCATATAGCTGACCCCACCTAGTGCGATAAGGCTTGGTTGTTGTTGTTATTGTCTTTTTAATCTTTGGTCAAAACAGTTACAATTGTTAAAATTTTAAAAATTGTGATGTCTCGTCCATATTGGTTCAATCTGAACTGAATTTTACCATATTCTTTGTTTTTTTTTTTTGAAAATTAAATGTTTGACAAAGAGTTGCAATTATTTGGTTCTAAAATTATGATGTTTAGATGCATACCAATTCAATCCAAATTTGATCAAACCAATCCGATAAGTTTGGTATGGTTTCAACCTGCTGATTTTGGTTTCATTGCAATTTGATTTTGGTTCATGTCAGTTTGGTTCAGTTTGAGCCAAATGAACATACACATGGTGATGCCTTTTATTTTACGGATAACATGAAGAGTTATTTTTTGAACGGTTAAGATTGTCTTGCTACCATTAACCAGCTCTACAAGTTTTTTGGATCTTCAGTTTTCTTGTTTTTCCCTTTATAGTTATTGTCTTGATAACTGGTTCAGCTTTGATGCTTCAGGAACATGTAGAACATCTTTCCACCCTATGTGTGCTAGGGAGTCAAACAATCAGATGGAGGTCTGGGGAAAATTTGGATGTTCTAATGTAAATCTTCATTGTCTCTCTTCCTTTCTGTGACTTTTTGCATTTTATTAATCTCATCATTTAAACTTTTCTTCTCTTACACCTTATAGGTTGAGTTGCGAGCTTTTTGCTCAAAACACACTGCTTTCCAGGATGGGAGGAGTGTTAAAGACCCTACTAACTTCTCAATGGCTACGGATGACCATTCTATGACAGACAAGCCTTCAATCAATATTCCCCCTGCCAAAAAGTTACCAAAATTACTATTTGCTCGCAAGAATAGAGATAAAAACTATGTGCAAAATGAAATTGCAAAGTTCACTTATGAGAAAATAGACCAGGTGGAACCAGGCGAGCAAGATCCTGTAGGAAGTAAGCTTAATCTTGATAGTGGTCAAGCAGGTTCTACTACAGAGATGGTTTCTGTTGGAGCTATTGACAGTGAAATTGTTAAACGAAGTACTACTGATGTACCTGCAATACTTAGAGAGGTAATATTCACCAACTTACAACCATGGTCATGTTGCTGGTAGTGGGTTATTTTTCTCTTTGTTGGTCAATAACTGGTTGGAGGAGCTTTAGCCTCCTTGTTTCTAAATTTCCCTAATTCGCCAAGTTCTGTCAGCCTTTACTTTTTCTTGTTTTAGTGATTTTGGTTCTTGGCTTGTTTTTTGGTTTTCTATTTGTTATCTTAACAAAATTCATTCAGTTTTCTAATTAACATTATATGTAATATATAATCAACTAGGAAATGTTTAAAAAAATGTGATGTTAATGGATAAACCTGAGCTACTCAAGAAAACCCAAAAGACCAAACTTGTCTGGACCTACCTAGTAATCCCTCATTCTTTAATCTCAGATATTTTTTCCAACCTAGCTTGTGCCTAACAACTAGTGTTACTAAACATTGTTGCGTAATTTTGGTTATCAACTATGGTTGTCAAATTGCAATATGGATCTTACGATTTTTCTATCGTATGATTCAAATTAGGCTAAATATTGTTGCATAATTTTGGTTCTTAACATTATGTGATATGTAATCAACTAGGAAATGTTTCAAATATTTGATGTTAATCAATCACCCTGAGCAAATCCTATAGATGGAACTTGCCTGAACCTACCAATTAATCCCTCACCATTAATCTTTAGACATTTTGTTCAACCCAGCTAGTTTCAAACAACTAATTTCTATATGCTGCTGCATAACTTTGGCTAACAACTGTGGTTGTCGAAATTGCAATATGGAGTTTAGGTTCTTTCAATCATATGGCCCAAATTAGGCCACTCAATCAAAATCCATATAGGATCTTAATTGGTCAGATCTCACAAATCTACACTTTGGTTGTCAATGCTACCAACCATGACATAGTGAAAAATACTTTTTAGGCATTTCAAAGTTTGACATTTACTAGGGTATTACCAAAGTACCATCAAACAAAATCAATTATATAAGAATTATTTTAATCTCCATATAGCTCTCATCAGTGTTACTGATTTTGTTACATATAGATCTGAAACTAGTTCATAATCATCATAGAAAGGAATTATAATAAAATATATAGACAATGAAAATTCTATCTGTTTGAAAAAAGGAACAAATAATGAGAATATTTACTTTATAAAAAATAGAAACAAAAATAGTGACTATCCTACAAATTGAGTCTTCTAAATACAAATGGTTTGGAATATCTTGTTCCAAATAAAATGAGTCTGACTGTCTGAATATCGTCTTCCAAATAGAATGACCCGGAATATCTTTATCTAAATCATTCCCTAAATGGAGAGGATTTCTAAACTCCTCAACCTGGCGTATACGTGTTGATCATTTGGGCCTTGCTCACTAATTTTGTAAATTTAGCTTATGAAGCTTCTTTGCCAGAATGCTAGCTATTAGTATGAACATGTCATACATACACTCTTGTTTTTCTAATTTCTCTTTGATGATATTGCAGTCAACTTTTACATGTTTTGTTCAGTCATAGTGAACATATTTGTCTATGCTTACAGATGCCTTGTTTTAGTAATATACCTCTATAGGAGGGCTGCTAGGGATTTTAATTCAGTTAAAAGCCTCCCTAGTGATATCCCTTCTCACATACAGTGAGCTAATGGCAAATGCTAAATATTCAACCTCTGCCCTGCTTCTTGCAATTATATATTGTTTCTTCTCTATTTCACAAAAAAGTACAATATCCTGAAATTGATCTTGTATTGACACAAGAATTTACCAAATTAACGTTGGTGTAAATATCTATTGCCCTTGAACCACCTTTCTTAAAAAACAAATCCATATTAAAAGTGTTTTTTAAATACCTTAAAATTCTGTTACAATCTCCTTCAGTGAGTGTCTAATGCAACTCTAATTAATGTCAGATCATGTGTAGGATAAGTAAATTATTTTAGACATTAGCCTCAAATGTGACTCTTAACCAATCTACCTATCACTTTTAAGTGCCTAACTTGATGTCAGGCTCTTTGGGTGTATCGACCAATTTGTAGCCCAATAAACTCGTGTATAGTTTAAAATTTTGAGTCGTGCTCACCAGCTACGACGAAATTTGCCATTTGTTCGTGGACTGACACCTGCACCGTTGGTAAAGGGTGGAGCCTCTTGCGATAGCCATGCGGAGGCTGCACGAGGCCGTGCGAAGGCCGCGGAGATAACACGGAGGCCTCACCTAGCCATGAGGTTTTGTGCAAGCCCCGTGGCCGAGCGAGGAGGCCTCACGGCCGAGCGAGGAGGCCTCACGGCCGAGCGAGGAGGCCTCACGGAAGGCCTCTCGCGGCAGCCTCGCGGAGGCTGCATGAGGCCGTGCGAAGGCCACGAAGATCGCACGGAGGCCTCGCTTGATCATGAGGTTTCGTGCGACGACCGTGGCCAAGCGAGGCATCACAGAAGGCCTCTTTGCCTTGCGCCACCTCCTTACGAGGCATCCGTGAGGCAGGCAACTTCGTTTTCTTTCAATTTTTTTTTTTAAGTTATTCTTTTTTTTTCCTTTATATTTTTAAATTTTAAGATTGTTTTTTTCTTTATTAATTTCTTTCTCTACATCCGTCCACAATGATGAATATAGAAATTAAGAGAGAAAAAAAAAACTATTTTTAAGGACAAAGAAAAAAACCCCTAAAGATGGAAAACAATTAAATATAATATAATTTCTAAATACTACTATAATTAAATTAAATTATTATGCATATAAATTTAATTTAATTATATAAAATAAACTAAATTAAATTTAAACCTACATCCTAATTATCATGTCTAATTGGGTGAATTTCAATTAACCCTAATATTACTTTTACTCAATCTTAATTTTTAAAATATTAATTTAATTATTTAAAATTATTTAAGATATACTTTTTTATATAAGATAAAATTTAGTATTTAATTTTTTTTAGTATGTTCTAACTTTTATGATGTTGATAGAGATTGAGAATTAAAGTCATCATTCATGAATTATAACACACACACACACACAATTTATTAATTATCATTCATTTATATATAATAGAAAGTTTATACAACACTTCTATATATTCTCAAAATAAAAAATTATATTAATCCCTAAATAATTTAACATGATCAATCTTTAAATTCATCAAAATATATCTAAAGACGTCTAAATGGAAGATGATGACCATTATATATGCAAGGTTTTGGACTTGATACTTTTGCAATAAAACTTAAAATTGAAGATCAATCTTTATCACCATTGTAAATGCAAACTCTTGGACGTGATACATCTATAATAAAATTATAATTAAAACTATTTAATTATATGTAATATTAATAAAAATATAAATATAAATTTACATTCAAGAAATAATTGTTGTAAAAGATTCAATAAGCATCAAATATTTCATAAGATATATCAAAATTGGAATTAAACATTCAACATCTCAAATATAATTTAATAGTAAACATTTATAGCAATTAAATATTAGTAAAAATATTTTTTAATTAATATGTTTTTTTTGTTTTAAAAAATACCAAAACTGTATATGGTATCATAACTTATCATTCCAGTCATAAATTGAACATGTGTTGAAGAAGATCATACACATATTTCCTTCATGAAATGATAAAATCCCAGCTTTGTTCCTAGCTACTTCCATTAAGAGAAAGTATCATAGAAATACAAGATCCTTGATTTGAACTCACCTATAAGTTATCTCTTTAAAGAATTGAATTCTTCATGATTTCCCCCATGTGATAATGATGTGAGTGTATAAATTGGCTAACCACATTGATTGCAACTGCAATGTCAAGTCATGTATGGGATAAGTAAATTAGGTTACAGATTATCCTTAAATACTACTCTTGATCAATCTTTTGACCACTGTTAGTGCCAATTTAATATTAGGCTTTATAGGTGTATGAGCCGATTTGTAGCCCAACATACTCAGCTGTTGAAGGATATCAATCATGTATTTCTTTTGTGAAATGGTAATATTCCAATTTCACTCCTAGCTATTTCCATACTAAGTATCTTAGAAAACTCCATTATCCTTAGTTGGAACTCATCACCAAGCTATCTCTTCAAAGAATTTATTTCTTCATGATAATCGCCTGTGATAATGATCTCTTCTACGCATCACTATATGGATAACAGCTTCATCATCTTTTGAGTGATTGCAAAAGGCTGTTTGATGATTAAGCCGGCATAAATCCATGTCTTGACCACTTAAGAGCAAACTTTTTATGTTAACTTTTCAAATTATTCTCTTAAGATTATTTTACTCTGTGATTTTTAATCTATGAATCAAGTGACCTTCTCTGAAAGCTAGGAGGAAGATATCTATAAACTTCCTTATGTAGGTCACCATTTTGAAATGCATTCTTGATATCGAGTTGTTGTAGAAATCAAATCAAGATTGGGTTCTAATAATAGAAGTCCCCAAACTGTATTAAGTTTGTCTCTAGGAGCAAAAGTCTCCTAATACTCTATCCATATGTTTGGGTAAAGTCACTGGCAATAATCCTTTGTACCTGTTCATGCTCCATCTACATTGAACTTTCTGTGAAGACCACTTACATCCCATTGTATTCTTCCCTTTGTATAATTCCACATCACCCAAGTATCATTCCTTTGTATAATAGCCTTCTCTTCGTGAATTACTATTCTCCACGTAAGGTAACAAGAGCTTCTTTATGTCTTATGGTATCTTTGTCTCAGACAATATGGTAGAGATGGCTAGTATAACGTGTGATAGGAACAAACCTTGATATACAATGCTGGGTGCATGATCTAATCTCTTTTCTGAAAACTTTAGGTAGGCATAGATGGTTCGGCATCTGAGCTTGAACTTAGATTAAACTTCTGGCCTTGCTGAGCTTCTGGTTTGTCATCACTGTGAATGCTTTTTGTGTTAATACACAAGTAACTCAGGAGGATGAGAGCTATATCCTCTCATTCCTGCATATTTTTTCTTAGTCAGTGAGTTGCACAATAGGGATAGCATCAAACTGCATGTTAGGTAGTACTGGCGGCGGTCGGATAAAAGGGGAGTCAGCCAATGGTAAGTTCAGCTTCTGGACTATCCTAACATTTGTGTTCATCCAAAGCCTCTTCTTGAAGAGGTATGGGAAGATAAGATTGGGATTCATGACAGGTTACATCTATGTACTCAAACACATGGCTAAGTAACGTTGAATAACATTTGCACCCACATTGAGTGGGTGAATACTCAGTTAACACTTACTTGGCCAATTTGGATAAATGGTTTTGAGGTTGCATGTGTATAAAAGTAGTGCATCAAAAGGTCCAAAGCGAAAGATATGATGTGCAGTTTGGAAAGCCTTTGCTTGGGGCAGATTTTAAAGGAGACTGCATGATAACCATATATGACAGCGTATGACCTATGCAATCTGCATGTGCAGTTAAAAAAACCAAATTTGATCCTTTCAAGACAATTTAAACTTGACCATATTTACATAAAACTCTAAGTTATCCTATAGTAGCTTGTAACTCGTATGTGTTAAACACTTGCTTTTCTAGTGATCAGGGTTCTGAAATTTCGATGTTTCAGTCTTTGATTGGAATAATATTGTTTTGATATCTGCCGACTTTTCGATGAATGGTGTCTGTGATAAATTAGAGATGGAAGGAGGGAAAGAGATGAATTAAAAGAAAAATATAAACAACTCTTATTTTTTTTGTTTCCATTTGAAATGCTACAATTTGGACATTATCTTATGAAGAAAAAAAAAATCAGTTTTAGCATGTTAAGGAATATTGAGTGTTAACATGAATGATATTCGACACAGGAGACATTGTCTTGGTGCCTAGTAGTAGTGAGTTTTGGTAATTTATTAGAACGATAAGTTTCGATTGACATGGTAAAAAATTTTAAATCATGCCAGTGATAAATACTTTAGATATTACTCGGAATATTTTTTAAAATATTTTAACAATTGCAAATGCCTCAACATATATCACATGCATTATACAATGAGTTGATGACATGCTGCCTGCCTACACTTTTTGAAACTTTGAAGCGAAAAATTTGGATATGCTTATAAAAGAAATGGTGTTGGAAAACTAAACTTGAGGATTTTTTAGAGCATTCTATTTATGAGATAGGTCGCTATTAGAATGACTTCACCCCAAAGATATTATGGATCTGTGTAGTGAACATCAAGGCTTTAGCAACTTCTAGAAGGTGCCGAGTTTTCCCTTCTTCTGCTTCATTTTGTGAGATTTATTAGGATAGGAACATTGAGGAATAATTCCATTAGGGTTTGTCCACCTAGAATGGAGTTGAAGTTTTCTTTTCCTTGTTAGTTCTCAATGTCTGAATGGTGTTGAATTGACTTTTTTTATTAAATTATTGTATAAAATGTCTTATAGCCTCAGTTTTTTCTTTAAGAAGGCAGACTCTGCAGTCTCTAGTGTGAACACCAAGAATGTAATCAACCATTGAATAACTGAGATGTTTTAGTTATAAGAATATCCTCTTATGTTCCTATGAATTAGGGAGAAAGGGTGGGACTATTCAGTTTGATGAGGAATGACATACAAACTCAAAACTGAAGGAATTAGGATTTTTACTTGTAAGTTGTAAATTCAGTGCCACAACATTAAAACATCATTCTGTGAAATAAAAAAGGAGTTATGCTGAGGTGTTGTATCTTGTTTTCTCTTGCAAGCATCATCTTCAAAGTAGTGAAGTCCACCATCTTCTTTAACACTACGGTCATCCTCCTTCATCCCCCCAAATTTTAGGAGCTATAGAATTTAGTAGTGCATTTAGTTCATGAGCTATTTTTCTTAAAAAAACAACTCAATAGAGCTGAATGTTTCATCTAATATTTTAACTTTGGAATTCCAATGGTATAGTAGTAAAATAGAGATGGGGTTACTTGTCATATGGTTGGATGTTCTAGAACCAAATATCTCGGGAATTTTAATTTGGTCATGAAAATCAGTAATTTTATGAGCAAATTTGATGATTGTTGTGCTTGAATTATTTTTTTCTCAACTAACTCAAAAACATATTGTTTTATATTAGCTATTCTAGCTTGGTGTTACCACGAAATACCTCCAAAGACTCATTGATAAACACTAGGTTCGTTGATTTTCTCCTTTACTAATGGCTGGTAACCCTTGCTATCTGACTTACTGTTTATCATTAATACGAAAGAATTCTGAACCACTATAGAATGGACATATCTGGACCTGATAGAAGAAGCCACATGCTTGAACCTGTGGTTTTCCTTCCCATATCATTGTGCGGGTTCAAGTGAAGAAGGAAAAAAAAAAGAATAAGCTAGCATGGCACAAAGCTTGGAGACCGTGAAACTAGTTCGCGGAGAATGCTTTTATTCTTATTCTACTACAGAAAGGGACAATGGAAATACCGCCTGTCTTAAGAAAGATGCAAAATAATTGAAAGAAAAAATTTAGAATATTCACTATTTGAAAAAAAGAAACAAAAACAAGTATCTCCTAGACATCTAGATAGAATGATTTGAATATCCTCTTCCAAATAGAATGTCTCAAAATGTCTTCTTCCAAATATAATGCTTTGGAATAGCTTCTTCCAAATAGGATGGTTCAGAATATCTCATACAAATCATTAAAAAAAAAGTGAGAATTTCTACAAAGATGTACTGTAGCAAGTTCTCAATAATTATATATTTTTGTACTTACATTTGCTATATGAATAAGTTTGATTATGCTTTACTATAATATTTGTCAGAGTTTGAAATACTCATAATAATACTACATATGTAATGGTAATCTATATTATAACTAATAAACATCATATATATATATACATTTAAAATTGAAGAATCTCATGATCTTATGTTCCAAATTTATAAATCTGTTTGTCATTCTTAGATAGGATCTCAAACCTAACAACCTTCATGCAAAAGTCCTTTTTTTGAAATGTGATGATTGTAATAGAACATAATCGTTAAAAATGAGTTTGAAGGTGTGTTGGAAGTAATCCTCAATAAACAACACTGGATTTAACCAGCAGACTAAAACAAAAATCACCAGTCTCATTCCTGTAAATTCATTGCATGGGTAAGGGCGTGTTTAGATAATCACTAGGTTTGTTTGTTTCCTCCCCTATGACACAGTGCTGCACACGAACAGCTTTTGTCTTACTTAGTTTTGCTAGTCGAAAGTTGCATTATACATGTTATGATATGCAAATAGGTTAATGGATTATGGCTATGGACCAGAAGCTTCCTGCATCCGGAAACTGATCCAAGTTGGAACTGTCATCTGTTCCGTACAACCACACATGGAAATTGCCTTGCGTCTAAGCATTGTTCATGTGAGATTGAGATGAATCATTATGTTGTGACATTGCTCATATCATGCAATTGTAATTGTCTTGTTCAAGTGTGACCTGTTAAAGCAATTTGCATCCTTCTTCCAAATTAGTTAGGTTATAGCTAGACCAGAAATCAAGAGTTCTTTACAGTATGGGAGGGAATGGTGGTAAAACATGGGATCCAAAATCATGTTTCATTGTTTCTTATCGTTGCAAGTTCCATCCAACTCTGCAATATCCTTATACTCTTTTCTGTTTGCAGTTAATTGTTATGGGCAAAATCAGTGCTGAAGATGTTGCATCAGAGATGGGCATCTCATTAGGTTCCTTGCAAGCAGCACTAGTTGTATGTGGACAATTTTGTACCTTTTTGTTTTTTTTTGTCTTTTTTGTGGATATTTCTTTGATTGACCGAATTTATTTATGGCAGGGTGAAACAACATCCTTTTCACCTGGTTTAAAGTTGAAAATTATCAAATGGCTTCAGAATTCTGTACATGTATCGGCTTTGCCACCATCAAAACTCAGAAATAACCCTATGGCATCATCTGAGCATAAAGTTACAAAGATTGATAGCTTAAATGCTGTTAAAGGGAAGGACCCTGTTAACAAGTCAACTGGTGATAAAGTCTCAAGTGCTGAGTCATCAGATGCTGTTTTTGTTAAGTCACCAGCACCACAAAGAAGAACAAAAGGCCACATGATGATAAAGAATAATGACAAGGCATTATGCTCATCCCTACTCCCTTCCATTTTGGAAAACAGTAATGGGAATATAGACGGTGTTTCGTTTGCCCTCAGCAAAGACATGGAGCAAGATGCTAGTAAAAGAAAATCTCCTAATTCCATCGAGGGCATTCCAAATGACCAAAATCATCCAGAGATGGTAATTATTCTATTAATGAGTTGCAATATTTTGTATTTTTTTTAGGAGTGCTTAAAAGGTGAATTTGTGAGTGATCCTGTATGGCCTACTTTGCTTACTTTCAGGCAGTTGCTGCAATTAGCCCTAGCTTTTCACCAGGGTTTAAACATTTGCACCTAGCGGTGTGGTTTTAAACTGTTGGAATTATTTCTCTTTGTGCTTTCTAAGTATTTGCTATGTGGACTCATTTGTAGAGGACAAGGACCAAATCAAATACTGTCATTTTTAGAAACCAAACCAAAGGGGGTGGTTTAATTTCTAATACACATTATTTCTATTGATATATTGATCCTGATACTGTTGGAGCTTTTGCTTCTGAATTCCTTTTGCATGTGTGGTTTTATACATTTGTAGATCACTGCAGGTCTGTTTAATCCGCTATGCAACAATTAGTAAGGTGATGGAAACTGATTTAAATGAATTGTTCTATTTTTGCACATGTAGAATCTGATAAGGATACATATATCAGTTGAACTATTTGCATGATAATGATGCTTAATAACCATGCACTTGATGGCTTGGTAAATAGAAATGAAGAAAACATTAGATTATGCATGATAATGACTTTATTTTAGAGTAAAATCATGGTTTTTTTTGGTTGCTAAGGAATAATCGCTTGACATTCCCAAAGATGGTAGCTGTGTGATAATTTCAGCTTTGGATCTTATTATTTTGTTTGTTTTCATTTTTTTATTTTGTTTATCACTTTTTTTTGACACCCAAATGCGAGTGATTCTCTAGGAACATTTTGCAATCAAAAGGTCATGTTTTGCAGAACTTCATACCTTGGTCATCTAATGTGACTTTCATCAACCTGCATTATGATTTGATATAGGTTAATATCATAATTCATTCTATGGTGAACACCATTTTTCTAACTACTAGATGATGATAATAGTAGCATATGTTTCTTGTGGCCATTTTCTGCTTAAAATTTACCCACTCAAATTCTTTTAACTATAATTTGGTAAGTGATGCTAATTACACTTTTATGCAACAAAAGATAACTTAATTTCTCTTTGTTAATGAATTATTTATGACTAGATTCATGCTCTTATATCTCACTTTACAGCAGATTATTGAAGACACTCTTAAGAATGAAGATCCTAGTCCTTTGCATCCAGGTGACATGCCTAAAGGTGGGTTGCTGTCTGCTAATTTTGTAATACGTGCATTTCTGTTGTTGTGTTGTTTTATTTCGTGGCTAATTGTTGAACATGGTATATCAAGTGTAGCTATGTTGAGGCATGATTATGGTTGTGTTGTTTGTTCTATGTATTTTATGTCCCATAGTTTTATCTCACTAAATGCACTTGACAATAGTACACACTGACAACAACTTTGCATCATATATGGCTTCCAAAATTTTTTCAATTGTTTGGGTCTGGAGTCATGAGAGTTATAATTGTCACTTATTATGCATTTGGTTAGACACTGGGTATTTTAGCCGTTTGAGTAAATATAGTTTTGTATATAGTGTGGTGTTCTTTTGGGTAAATACAGTAAACGCAATATTTTCACTCTCAACAGGGATATTCTCTCTAATGTATAAACAAGATTTTCTCTCTCAATAGCATTTAGGGTATAGAGTAAGTTCATCTTCTTGGCATTTGGACAAAGAGAAGGAGAGAATAACAGTGGATCTCCTCTTAGCCCCATATGATTGAGTTAGATCCTCTTGGGCATGCTTAAGTATCAACTGGGTATCTTGGCATTTTGGTCGTAAAAAGCTTCTCAGGATTTGACAAAGTATAAGATCAAGAATTTGTTTGTTTTAAAAAATGTGAGAGGTTGAAACTTTTTTTCCTTAAAAAAGCCAAGGAAATTTTAACAAAAAGGGAATATCATATTAAAAGGGAGGGCCCATAAGAAAATGTCACTAGTAGTTATTATTTTCCATTCTCGTCTTTTCTGTCAGAAGTTGGTGATTCCCCAGACAGATCCCTCTTGGAATACGAAGACTGGAAACTTCTCTTCTCAATACTTGATACTGGAACACTTTCTAATTCCCTCTTTAACCTTTCACATGTCACTGTAGCTTCCCAAACCTAAAAATTTTGTCGTGATTTCATTAGTGTGAGTGTTTTAAGAGGATTATATTAAGCCCTTTTAATTTTTTTGTCAATTTCAATTCTGACAGTTGCATCATGAAAGCTGATAGTCACTGTGGTTGCATTGTGTCTTCGCCATCTTAGTTGAGTGTATTTTCAAATTTATATATTTTCCAGTTATTAGCTTTATTTTTCTGTTTTATTTAATAGGTTAGACAAAATGGTATCACTCCTTTTCCTTTAGTTCTAGGGTTTGTTAGTCATAGTTATCTGCACGGTTTGAAGTTTCAATTCTGAGCTAGGAATCAAGTTCCCGACTGAAAGGAAACTGGTTCAGCGTAGTGTGGGTCAAGACTAAAATAAGAACACCTTTACTGCTCCCTCTTACTGCCAAACCCTAGCATCATGAAGGCGTGGAGGAAGAGAAACATGACTGGATTTTTTATACAGGCGAGAGACTATGAGATATAAAACCTTGGTTATGTTTCATGTTTTTATTCTACATAGGGTATTTCCTCATTGGGTATTATTTTGGGGGTCTTACCTATATGATGTAATGCTTCTCTGGGAAAAATACACAACACAACGTCTTTTAATTTTCTAAGTAGAGTAATATATTCAACATGTGGATTACATTTACAGCTTGATGATACCATCCTGTAGACTATTTCAATGAGAGAGTTGAGTGATGTGATGATAGACATTTAGTTGAGTATGACAGTGATGTTTTATTAGATAACTGTCTTGTAAAGAGGAGCAACTAAGGTTTCAAATCTCATTGCGAGGTAGAATTACAGTGGTCAGAATGAAACAGGTTCGTATTGTTTTGATTTGTGCTTTCAAATGTCGTTGGTTGCTCCGACGAGGAGCAGAAGGGGAATAAAGAAGAAGAGTAAGGGAAGAAGCAAAAGAGGAGTATGACAAAGGTATTTATATTGATGGAGGTACTGTTGGGCCTTGAATGAGTCATGATGAGGGCACAGAACCCATGAAGGATGAGCTTGCAACAAGTGTCTACAAAGTGACTAGCTCACAATGAATTTATAATGAGTTCGCAACTTGCTTGTAGAAAAGGATGAGCTAGTAGATGAACTCACGGATGACGTACAAACTCATGGACGAATTTGCAGGAACAAATAAATTTGCAGATGGATGAGCTTGTAGACAAACTCATGGACGAACTAGTTGATGGAAGATGAACTCATGGACGGTTGATGAACTTGCAGACAAAGAATGAGTTTGTGGATGAACTTGTGAATGAAGAATAAGTTTTCATACCTGTGATTTCAGACCTTGCTTGCAAGTTGGTGGGTAAAATGAAAAGTTTTCAGTGCTGACTGGTATGGAACAAAATTTGGAACACCTAAAGCGGGACTTGTGAAATTTTTAACAAACAATTTATATTTTGATGCCGAGTATAGAAATTTGAAGTTTGTGTAAATGTTATCTTGTGCATTGGATATAAAAGCTTTATGTATCTACTGCTTTTGTTCATATTTGATATATTATGTGATAGATGTAAAATTTCTTGAACATACACAAATTTGGTGGGTTGTTCAATCTGGAAAATGGTGTGGTTGTTACTCAATTTTAATTTATCGTTTAATATGTAACAATTATTTGCCCACACTGGATATGCAGTAGTGTTGCTCAACATGGCATACACATTTTGTTCAAGTTTATCTCAAGATCTTATGCTAATCAGTAATAGCGTGTGATTGAAGATGATAAGAGTTGTATATTTCAATCTGACCACAAATGTCCTTGCAGTTGATTTTCAAAGTCTGTTTGTCCTGGCCAATTTTATTAAGTACAAAAAGAGACAGATTGTTCTCTCTTAGGAAATGTTAAATGCATACTTATTTTCTGACTGTATATCACTATCACCAACAGGAAACCCATTAAGAGTAGATTCCAATAATCTGCCTTATGGAGAGTGCAAGATCCATGATGTTGAGGAGAAAGTAGCTGATCTTCATTGCAGTGACAAACATGCTGAGGATGTTGATGCCATCATTGAAAATAAGCCACAACAAGAGTCTAGTTCTTCAAAAGAATTAAATAATGAACTGGGGCCAGCAGTTTCTTGTAAATTTTATATTGAGTAAGTTTTTATTTTTGTTTTCTATTCTCAAAAAACCTGGTTCCTGCTGCCTGCAAGGTCTTTGTTTGCATGTTTCTTCTATGAATCTTTTCTTCTTCTTTTTATTTTTTTTCTGTCCTAGTTAAGCTGAGCAAGTATTTTTAAAACTAATAGAAAACAATTAATATATTTGAATTTTTAATTTATTCCAGCTTATTATTTTTTTGTGCAGAAATGGTGCACTTGATTCTTTGTCTAACGTTCATCCTTTGATCAATATGAAGTTGTTGCAAATGCGGAACTCATTCAAGAAAACTCATGGAGATCCAACTTACAACGGTAAACTATCCACAATATAGTTAAACACGACTTGTTCCTTTATGTTATACAACTGTATGCCATTGAAAACATTTTCACCTATTGATATAGGGAATTCATGTCCTCAGTGCATCAAACAAGGCTTGCCTTGTTCCTCCACTGGTACACACTGTTCACTGGATGGAACAAAAATTGACCAAATTTCTAAAGCTAAGAATATGGGTCTCTTGGAACATTCCCCTGAGGATGAAGTGGAGGGAGAAATAGTTTACATTCAATCTAAGCTGCTTGATAATGCCATGACAATCAAGCATAAATATGGTGAAGAATCTTTTTTTAAGAACTGTCTTGTGGTGGTTAAAATAATGTTGCTTGTTCATTTATTTGAGATTCAGATTCTGGATTATCTTTTGTACTATGCAGATGATTTATTGGCGAGGATAGTTAAGAACCTTCCTCATGAGCTAAATGAATCAACTAAACAGAAATGGGACTTAATCCTTGTTAATCAGTTTTTTCATGAAGTTAAAGAGGCAAAGAAGCGAGGGAGAAAAGAGAAGAAGAACAAAGAAGCTCAGGCTGTATATGCTGCTGCTGCTGAAGCAGCAGCTGTTTCATCAAGAAATTCATTAAGGAAAGACAACAATGATGAGATTATAGCAGCTGCTCAAGAAGTGAAGTTTTAGCTTTTTATTAATTAGTTCTCATGCATATAGCTTGTTTCTTAATCTATTTATTTCCTTATTTATAGATTCCTGCAAACGTAAATGCTGCAATTGGGAGAGCTGGTTTGCCATCGGTGCCTCGGCCAAAGGAGGCTCTTAGGTCAGCTGTTTTAAAATTGACCTCAGATAAGCAGTCTATGGCTTTTCAGATGCCTGAATTCTTGAAAGACAATATATTGTCTTGTGAAATATGCATGCGAACTGAGACAATGTTAAATCGCATCTTTGTCTGTTCAACTTGCAAGGTAGGTTGCATCGCTGCCTTTGGTATTTTAAAATATCATATCACCAATACTACTACATATTGCAGGTTGCTGTTCATTTAGACTGCTATCGAAGGCTTTCTGAAATTCCAGTTGGTCCATGGCAATGTGAGCGATGTGAGGAAATGTCACTGTCATCTACTAGCCCCCACAATGTAACTGATGCCAATGATAGAAATGCTATGGTTCAGTGTTGCTTATGTGGTACTCTGCATGGTGCTATGAGAAAGTCAGCAGATGGACAGTGGGTTCATGCCTTCTGTGCAGAGGTAATTACTTATCCTTTTGTTGAATTTCCCTCAAAGTTAGCATATTTAGAATTAAATCTGGATTTTCTTATTATATGGATTTTATCTTATAATTTGGATTTTCCTATATGGGATACCTTAAGTTTAGGATAATAATTAATGTTAATTTTCTTGTTTTAGGAATTTGTCACTATGTTCAGCCTTGTAAATCATATACATATTAGGATGTATTATTCTCCAATTGAAGCAATAATAAATAAGATCATTCTTCCTCAAAAATCTCCATGATGTTAGAGCTTGGTTCTTTGATAAACCCTAGCCTCCATTCCCATTAAATACAAGTCCACCTATGAAGTATGGCATAACAACCGAAATGTACTCCCGACACATAAAATCAACAAATCGGAAATACTCTTTGTTTCATACTACTATCTCGATACAAAATCT
>JBAMIE010224949.1:0-21158 GCA_037177295.1 Kaempferia parviflora
CTTCAGGTTTGCACTAAATATACAGATATTACTTGTCTTCAGAAACAATCTAGGAGTTCAACAGAAATAACTTAGACAAAAGGGATGACATTTTAAAGTTTCATCCATCACTAGCACCAGATAGATAACTTGGATAATGTGGTTTGGTCAAACAAAGGTCCAGTTGAGGAACATGAAGGCAAGGCAATGCGGCGAGTCTTCGTCGTTCAGGACTTTCCATGCCACAGCTTGCTCGTACGATGCCGGCCTCCCCATGCTCGACAAGCAGATGCCAGGAGGAAGGCAAGCAAAACCCTACATTTTGCAGGAAGAAGGATTTGGTTTCAAGGGCACTAAGAGAACAAAGTATCATTTAAACACTGTTTTGAGGTGGTTGTGGCTACCTGCTGCATGATCTTGGGGAACTCTGAGCAAAGTGCCTTCCGGCCATTGTCATCGAGAATCCTTTCGAGCGTGATGTCCTGCAGAGCAATCAAGGTGGTCTCGAGCATATCCAGCCCAGCTTGGTTCGAGAATGTGAACACCGGTGAAGCCTGCAAATGGCAGTCAATATCTCGGTATCGAAAGATTATCTATCTCTCGGAGGAACTTGTATTTGGACTTGCACTTGCCTTCAAAGAACAACACATGATTGCATCAGTGTGGTGCCACAGCAGTTTCAGCAAAGCATCACTAGCTTGTGGTTCTGCTCGAAAAAGTTCAACCCCAGAATGAGCCCTGGAGGAGTTAAATCGGTCAGATATTCGAACAGATGTGAGAACAAATTCTGTATTAAGGAATGCCGGACGATAAATTGAAAACATGATCACTGTCCGACCGACCATTGCTAGGTTAAAAGTACCTATAGCTTGTAGAAATCCATTGCGCGAGCGTGTGAGCTTCGGGGGAACCAGGTGGATTCTTGACTCCAAGCTGACTACCAGGGCGAGAGGGTGAAATTGCCATAGCAACTCTCTGTACCGAGGTGACCACACTTCTAACATACTGTCGGGCCATTGTTGCCACGCTATCTCGCATGTGATTATCGTAAGTGAACTGGAAGGCAATTGTAAGGACAGACCGCAGATTGTAAGCGCCGGAGCTAGAATCAGTAACAGAGCGAGCAGTGCCCCCGGATCCAGTCTCGAGTGTGGATGCCAAATCAAGTGTTCGTGTAGCCGAAGAAGAATCCTACAATGTTGCCGTAAGACACTTAACATAAAGGTAAACCACTATTTGCCTTTAAATTTCATAGGGAAAACAGACATGCATAATCTAATCTGAGAGATATCGAGGAACTATAATCTTAAATTTCATGCAGAATAAGTTAAAAGATACCCAACTGATTTAAGATCCAGTGGTATGACACGAAAACCTGAAGATAGTAATGGAAGATCATCATCGAAAGATTCATCGATAGGTGCAAAAACAAGCTGAGCACAAGCACCAGCAGCATTTTCATCAATTCCACTGCAAAGCTGCCATAGTAGATCGATGGAGAAAATTATAGTCGGGTAAGATACCGATCTCGATGATGAAATGTTCTTTTTGAAAACTTGTAAACCACAAACCTGGAGCAAGTATAAATCCCTTGGTAAAATTATATCATCCTGATTAAAACCATGTCCTTCAAGTCTGACCACCTCCAAGAACTGCATTAAAAAATTAAGATGCTAAACCATCTCAAGGAAAAAAGACACCAATGATAAACACAAGATATGGATCTTAACTTTTATCGTTAATTACCTCTTCGTGTTCGGCAGTGTGTGCAAGAGGAAGTATCACTTGACTACCCAAAAATCCACCATTAGGCCGAACACCAGGGACTGTAAAAGGGCAAGCTCTCAAAGAGGCAGCCGAATATGCATCGATGCCACAATCTGCCCATTCAGAGCGATGCTCCCTCAAGAAACGAACCAACATAGCCGGAGGAACATTCTACATATGCAATTAGTCATGTTCATTTAGAATCATTTACACACATGAAAGCTCATAAAAGAACACAAATAATATGATCACTTCACCTGCAGCAGCATGGATGCTTTCGCACAAAGAATTCCACTACCGAGAGCTGAAAACATCGTCGAGGAATTAGCATGAGTACCTAGTACTTTATTTGGAGAAGAATTTATAGCAATTGTGACATCCTCAATTCCATCGCTACCCAGTATCGACCAACCATCATCAACAAATCCATTCACAGCATCATTAAAACCTCTGTCATATGACCGCAAGTTCGTAAGTGTCAATACAAACTGCTAGCACAAGATCGTGATGGTTCAAATACCTGCTCAATCTCTGACTGAAAGTCCTCAAGATAGCAGGTTGTCGCCCCATACTGAACGGAACTTCACCATTACTCTCATGAGCAATTTGTCTGAGGTGCCGAAGTGCCTGTAAAATCATCAGTGTGTGATAAATTGAGCATAATTGACATCGATCGGGAAAAAGAATACTGCTTACTGCAATGGTTGTTTTCTGTGCCAAAATTTTAGGCGATTCATACAAGGGTCTGAGAACCTCAGGTACACTCCATGCCTAATATGGGAGATGTTGTGAGAATATTATGGAAACTAAAACTCATTTAAGAATCGAATGAACTTAAACTCACATCTAAATCGACATGATCCACTATGTGAATCATCGATCCACCACCATCACATGGCCGAATTAGATAACCACTGGGAAGCATTTCAGCTTTAACGAAATTGGGAACCGATGGACCAAGAGGACCACCAATTGTAGGTGTCAAAGACCTTTCACAGACCTAGGCAAATTAAGTATTCGATTGATTAGTTCTTGGTGACAGAGAATAGAAATTGTAGAAAATTGCCAAACAATAAAATGATGAGGAGCCGATACCACAAGGCTGCCGTCTTCCAGGGCTGTCGTGTACCTCAGTGTCCAGAAATCTCGTGCTACTGCCAGTGTAGTCGGTGCGTATGTCTGTTCATATGAGAATAGAGTGAAAACAAATTCAACAGAAGAACTTTGAATCAATCAGCATTACTGTAAGCACATGATCAAACCTGCATGTAGACAAGTTCGATATTCCCACCATTGCCGGTAGGAATTGTCGTAAGCACATCAAGGCAACGACAATCACGATACCATGATTGACGATCTTTGAGAATCTCCGCGACCTAAGAACACCAACCAGTAAATATGATATGTGTGAGACGAGAAATTGCATTGACATAAAGCGATATGAATCCCATGGGCAATCACTCACCTTTGTGGGTTCTAGACCCACAAGGCCACAGCCTCTAGCTGCTACTCCACTACAATTGTGAGAAACAGCGATGATTCCAATGGAATCCGGACCAGGCTACGGAGGATAAAATGAAAATCAACTTAGAACACAAAATACAATCGATGAACTGAGAAAAATGTCTGATTTCACTTCACCTTCATCCCAACCATTTGAACCCAATCAACAGCAGTTCCAGTAGCCTTTGAAAGGAACTGTGTCAATGTCTCCTCGGCAATAGCAAGGAGACTAAAAATGTTCAGAAAAGAATGAGCCAGTTAGATACAACAAAAGCAATCACAAAGTTATGTTAGAAGCCATCGATGAACAAGAAAGTTCAATTACCCAGCTGGGTTGTTTGCATCTCTCGGTGGATGCTGAGGTGTTGGGTTTTGCTGATGGTGGTGCTGACCACTTGCAATTACAGACTCGCAACTGTTATCGGTGGTTGCTACAGATGTCTGAATTTTCAATTAACAAGTACAAAGATCAGAAGCAGACCGATATGATCTCAGGAACAAATACTAAAATAGAAAATTGATTGAACGAATTCCTCCAAAAAAAAAAACAAGCATATATTCAGAGACCAGTTCATGTAGAACAGACCTTGGAAACAACAATACTGTTAGATTTTAGTACTGCTTGATAGAAGTAGCAAAATATATTGATCGTGACCAAATGCAAACTTACACTATGAATTTGCTGGCGCATGTAGCCATTCTCATAGACGAGTTGTGAAACCTGCTTCTGCAGACGGTCATTTTCCTCCATCAGCAGTTTGTTCATAGCATTCAGCTTGCGGTTCACCGTTTGGAGACGAGAAGCTTCCTTTCGTTGCTTCTCTCGACATCTGCAAATGAAGGCACAATTTTTACACGCTGCTCAGAAGTTTATGGATCATCACATTCAATCAAAACAGGATCTGATTAAAGCAAAAAAAAGGGATAGAAATCCAACTAAAAGTAACAGTGTTGCATTTTAAGAGTACAGGACATTTTTGAGACTTGGAAACTTTGTTCATTAATGGAATTCCACTTTCTTACATAAAGCAACCTCATTTACTGCATAGTTAAGTAGGCATTAACATTGCAGGCTTTAATTAATGCATATCAGTATAGCTGCCTTGCACAAAAAGATTAAGCAAAAATTTAATGATAGCAACACTAGTCATCAAGTCGACTAACGCATCCCCAAAATTTACTGAGAATGAGAAGAGTTATCAAAAGAAAGTTGAGGAGGGAGAAGGAAATCTAGGATTTTAGAAACAGAAAGACAAATCGAAACAAGCAATAATCAGCAGACAACAATGAAATCATGCCAAATAAGTAAACTTCTCTGCTGCAACGACCCAAAATCAAATGATCAACAAAATCTTTCCAGAAAAGAAGAGAATCAGTGAATATTGCAGGGAATAATAAATGCAATAGTTCAAATATGGAGACTCTTGTGCTAAACGATTCAAACAGTAAAGAAGGTAAAAAAAAATTACTTTTTAAATTTAGACTGCAGATTATATGAATTATAGTTTTGAATCTACTACTGAATACTTCTTTAGTTATCCTGGTGCTTTCACGATAAGATCAGCTCGATTAGATGAAGGAGCAGATGAAGAAATGAGAATTTATGAACGAACAAAGAAGGCCGCCTTTGTGCAACGACGGGAAAATCAATCAAGATGTTTTTTTTTCTTTCATCGGACAGATTAAAGATTTCATGTTCCGTGAATCCATTACCTCCGATTCTGGAACCAGACTTTGATCTGCTTGGGCTCGATGTTGGAGAGGATGGGGCACTCCCGTATGAGTTGTTGCCTCCTCAGCGAGCTCGGTTTCGGGCATTCGCTGTAGACTCTCTCGAGCGCATCCACCTGCTCCGGCGTGTACCTCACGTACTTCCCCGCCTCCAACGCCGCCGCATGCTGCTGTGCTTTCCCCGCCTCCTTTCCGCTCGCTACCATCTCCATCGCTCCGCCTCAAGAAAGAAAAACCCCTAAAAATTCAACCTTCCGCCGTCCACCACACTCGCCGCCTTCAGAAATTAAACCCCCCGCCGCCCCCCTTCCTCCGGCTCCTAGGCAGCCGCAGCAGCAGGAGCATCACCGCCTCTCAGGCCGAGGCGAGCCCCATCATCCTCTGCTCCTCGGAAGCAACCATTGCCCTGGAAAAGCAAGACCAAGGAGGCAAAAAGGAGGCGTCTTGCTACGAGAATATGCTGGGCTGGACCCTTTTATTCACAACGAACTGGGTGGTGGCTTCGATTTCGGTGCTGTGTGCGGTGCGGTAGCTAAAGTGAGGAGCGAGCGGCGATGTGGTCTTTCGATGTCCTCTTCTCTCTCACGCCCCCCTCATTAATTTAACAAAGTTGGAGGTTTTCTATTCTTTGGAGGAATTGTTTAATGGGCAGAGCAGATCTGTGGCTGCTCCTTTGTGCTGTTGCTGCGCTTGGCGTCGGCCTGCGCTGCTGCTGCTGTTGCTGTTGCCAGTGCAGGTGTCTCAGCGAGGAGAGAGAGGAGAAACTCTGAGGGAACACATAAAAAGTGCTTTCGCTGCCTTCAATGCTTCACCTATCAAATCAAAGCAATGGAGCGATGGCCATGCTGGCGAAGCGACTCCACCTCCATGGACCATCACAGCATGCTCCATCTCGCCATGGATGCAGCATACGTCAGCCTTTCCCTCCCCCTCCTTCCTTTTCCTTTTCTACAGAGTTTATCTAAAGAATTGCAAAAATCGAAATTTGATGACGGCTAACAAACAAATGCCCATATACAATTCTCATGTATGTGATGGCGCCATTATTGGAACCGACAAGCAGGAAAAATATATATAATTACAGTAATTAAATTTGTGTTGGCGCCATAATTACCAAAATTTACCAGAATCTCTGCAGCAGATGCAGCAGGATCTTTTACCGACTGATTAGATTTGTCTCTCTACTCAACCCTTCTACTCTCCTGCTCTCTCTCTCTCTCACACACACTGTGTCCCCCAAAACGAAGCCTGATTCAAGTAAACTTTTATGCGCATTTATGTGTTTTCTTGAGAGAAGATTAACAGTTGATAATTTAAGTGCTTATTTGACTTCTTTAGGCAGCGATGTGTGATTGGAACAAGAAGGTGGAGGTTTTACTGTCTTCATCCTGTTAACGGACATTAGTCAATGCGTCAGCGCAGAATCTGGGGTCAAAGATGGGAGATTTAATGTTCAAAAATACTTTAAAAAAAAAACAGACAATTTATTCAGTGGAAGTTAATTGTTGCATTAATGTTCTTCTATACAGAGAGAAAGAGAGAAAGTGTGTTTACTTCAATAAAAAACTTAAATTTAAAAAATTGTCTTTGAAAAGATTAGGAATAAGAAGATTAGTGGGGGATTCTCAGATATGTTAATTATAAGGAGCATAATGAATCAGTGGAATACTTGGGCCCAAAATTAGGGAATAAAGCATGATGGATCTCAAATTAAATTCTTCATGGAATTTAAAAACTATAGTGGATTTTTTTTACTATTTTTATACTAAAGAAATACAGCTTGCTACACCATATATGTCATGCTCAAATAATAAACCACCAATTACATGTGCCACAATTATTAAATGTTAGTGGATGCATCGATCATATTGTTTGAACAAGTTTTGATACTTGTTGTAATGGTGTTGATATTGAGGTATGAATCCTTAGTTTCATGTATCCATATAATTAGTTACCTTAAAAGATGCTTGACTATCCCTAACAATGAAAGTGAAAGAAATAGAAGTAATTTTGCATGCCTTGCAATCCAAGAGAAGAATGCAAAGGGACCCCATACAATGCAAGGACAAAGCATGAATGTATTCAGTTTGAACTAGCAAAGTAGTGTCCAAACATATTAAATCCTAACCGAAAACCTAAAGCTACTTTTGATGCAGTGGAGTGAGGAGGGACATCCCAACACCAACCATCACTTTGTTACTCTTCTTCACCTTCTTATTCTTAGTACATTCTTAAATTTCATATCTTTTTGGTTCTTTTCTTTTTCTCGATTGGTAATTATATGGTTCAATGACCATAACTAACTAATATGAAAAACCAACCAAGAAAAAAGAAAAACAGAAGACTTTGGCAGTGGAAAAAGGAGAGAATGTTGGCCACACCACAAACACAAAACAAAAGCCCCTCCCTTCACTCCCAAGCTTGCCTTCAACTTTTTTTTTTCTGTCTCTCTCTCTCTCACTCCACAAAAGAAAAGAGAGAGAAGAGAAGGAAAAAAGGCTGGTTATGGAGAGGGGAAAAAGAAAGGCATCAGCTTTCTGTTTTCCAAAGGTTGACATCCACACACTTTGATTAATTGTATTAACTACCTAATTTTATTTCATATGCAAATATTTTTTTGTCACTGATAAATTTAGGGAGAAGGAATAAGAAGAAACAATTAATGCGTGATGATGAGGAGAGTAGGAGTCAGTCAATGTGCATAAGGTGTCTTCCTGTCTCCTATTCAGTATCATGACTCTTCTCACTTTTCTCATGCTTCCTTTTCCTTGTTCTCAATTCCTTCTTCTTCTTCCTTTTTCGAAAATCAAACCAAAATATAAATGAAACTGATCACAGAATAAATAAACTTTATGGGCCCAATAAGTGGCCTTATGGCGGCCGCGTGCTCTGGCCTTGCCTTTGCGTGTTTCCCACATCTCACACACTTTGTTTTTGTTTTTCTTTTTATTACTGTGCTCTGTTTTTTTTTTTTTTGTTATAAAAAATCTCATCCGGCATAACATTTGGTATTATATTTAAGCTGTGATTCATCAAAGGAACTAATTAATTAGCTCGAATTGATTGAATTTGCATGCATGGAACCATGAGTGGAAGGGGTTCATGCAATGCATGCATGGGTTCATGATTAGGAACCCTAGCAGAAGTGCCACTGATAATGACTTGAGAATTCTGTTTCAGTATAGTCATTTGCATGCAAGCATCATTTTTAGGCATTTTAAGCAATAATTACTCACGAGGATTGATGTATTTTCAATGAGCTATGTGTGATCTTGTATATATAGAGATTGTCAAGGATCATTCATGTCCCCTCATCTTAGAATGAAAGATTAAAGTTCCTGAAAAAACTGAATCTGAAGCAAAAAACCAACTGTTCAAGAACTTGCAGTATAGCAAGCAGACATCACACTCAGGGCCAACATGATCCATTATAGTTCATATTTTTCTACAAAAACATAAACATATCAGAGCAATGCAAAGATTACTTTTGGTCATACACCAGACTATCTATTTGTAGCTACTTTCAATGCAATGTGATTCATAAAACAAGGAGCCATGACTGATCCACCTCAGTGATGTTGCCATGGCTGATCAACAATATCGCCATTCAGCACACAGACATCCTTTCTTCAGATAAGTGTAAAGGTCACTTATGGCCATGCAAGAGTCTTCATTTCTCCTGTGGCACACAACCTAACTGCCTCCCCATCCTGCTCAAGTACTCCACTGCCCTCATTGACTTCCTCAAATGGACACAGTTGGCCTACACCCACTTTCGATCATTTCATCGAACATTTGTTGGGCATCAGAGATGGAGCACAGCTTTGTAGCATCGTCCAAGTGTTAGTGTGAATGTGAGGCTTGTGCATTTGGAGCTCTCTCGTCCATTCACTGGGAGACGCAGCTACTTCATTTCTTTACAAACTTCTTTTCAGAGCCTCAAAATTGTAGAAGATTGAGCATCACATGTATTCTCTGAAAGTATAGAGAAATATCTATTGGGGCAGAAAGGTGGAACCGCCACCCCAGCGGCCCCTTGAACCCGGCCCCACAGGATTTCAGAGGGAGTAGACCACGGTTAAGCTGGGCGGGTGAGTGGACTGGGGATCTCAGGAATTTAGGCCAACAAACCAAGATTTTACAGAGAAATATCTATGGTTAAGGTGTTGGAGGCTGTCATATGAAAGTAAAGAGAAATATTAGGGTTTGTTTGGTTGGCGCGTTTTTAATTTTCATTTTTTGAAAAATGTGGATTTTCCAGAAAATAATGTTTGGTTTATATTTTCTATTTCTGTTTTTTTTTAAATAGATAGTAAATAAAAATAAAAATAAAAAATATATAAACTAAACGCCTCTTAGTTTTTTCAGTTTTCTAATTTACCTTTCTATAGATAACTATAAAGCGTGAAATGGTATATATGATTTTTTACCAAACAAAGAAAGATTTATCTCTTTTCACAAGGCAAAGAATTTTAAAATTGTTTATGCACATTATAAAACTCCAAATAGATAAAATTAAAACTAGGTAAAAATTATTTATAATTTTTAAAAATTATTGTTGGATTTGGAAATATGCAAATTTGATTTTACTTTCTTTTTTTTTAATCTTATTTAGGGATCCGTGATAAGGCAATGATAAGCTTAAGGATTTTACTGAAAAGGAAAAGAATTTTCTTTTTCATCTTACTATTTAAAAGTTACCTTTTTTTTTTTTGCAAAATACTTTTTGTAGATTAAAATTTGTTAAAATAGGAAATGGGAGTTTGGAAATTTCAAAATTACCATTCTATGAAAACTATTTTAGGACAAAATACGAGAACCTACTTTGAAATTCAATATAGAAAAGGACTAAATTGCAAAGGAGTATACATATGTATAAGATACCCACAAGGGTAAAAATTATACAGGGGCAAAAATGTCAATGAATTAAATATAATAAGTAGCGTCGAGAAGTAAAGAACCGTTCCTCACCGCCTTCGCTCTTCTTCTGCCGACGATCTCAGCCGCCGTCGCCGTCGACGTCTCCGTGGAAGCATGACCAGCAGCTCCTCTCGCAAGGTCGACTTCCTCCCTTTTTTTCGATTTCTTGTTTTTTGTTAATCGATCGGCCCTCTCTTGTGTGTCCTCTCTCGATTCCGCGTGTTCCTCTTTCTACTTCACTCATAGGGCGACTTCTGATGCCCTCGATTGCAGATTCTGAGCAAGATCGCCAACAATAGGCTTCAGAAAGAGCTGTCGGAATGGCAAGTCAACCCCCCGGCCGGCTTCAAACACAAGGTCACCGATAACCTTCAAAGGTTGACTCTTGATCGTCATGTCGCTCTTCCTACCCTATCTTCAACATGTTTTTAATTTTAGATCTATTTCCTTTTTGGTTTCCTTTCTGTGCGCGCAACTATAGTTTGTTTGTGTGTTCTAATAAGGTGGATTATTGAAGTGATTGGAGCACCCGGGACGCTATATGCCAACGAGAAATACCAGCTGCAAGTTGATTTTCCGGAACATTATCCCATGGAAGCTCCGCAAGTAAGGAAAACTTTCAAATTGTCTGCCATGGTTATTTTTTCCCCTAAAAAATGTAAGAAAAGATGAAATATTAATGGGATCGATGGGTTTGATCAGGTTATATTTCTGCATCCTGCACCTCTTCATCCTCACATCTATAGCAATGGACATATATGTCTAGGTAATCCTCCTGATTTCAGCTGGAAACTTGATTAAACTTTGTCTGATAAAAGTTTGTTATTCATGACTATCATTTCGTCACAGAGATTAGTTGTTTGAAGTGATATTCTGTCCTCCAAGTGTTTATAAATGTCCGTATTTTCTATGTGAAAGCCCTATTTTGTTTCTATCCATTTTCTGTACTCATGATGTACTGATTTATGAAGTTACGAAAACTAGAAATCAAAATTATTGTCTTATTAACTATTTGTTGCCCGTGCTAGTTGTTTCATAGCCATGTGGGCAGAGGCTTGATGCATCGCGTATTGGAAAATGCAACGATTGTATGTTGAAATTGCAATGTCTTTTGACAGATCTATTATTGCTAGGAAAAATCTTTTTTTGATCTTCCATTTGAACTGAGAAGATTCACTTGAAGGATACTACTGACATGATATCAAAATAATCTATTTATTCATAACATTGATTGTGAGATCCTTCATGCACTCTAATATTTGGAACAGCACATAATTTGCTACGGTAATACAAAAAAATTTCACCCCATTTTCATGAATCGTAGGTTTACTCAGAAAATGCTAATTTTCTACAGTGTGATCAGTTCTTTGTTACTCTTTTATACTTATTTTCTTATTCCTGCCCATCTAATGTCTTGGCTTCTTAACATTTGGCACAAAGTTTCATCAAATGCCTTATGTTGTGAGGGTGCTGCAAGGGCTGAGAATTATATCCAATCTAGGATCTATGAAAAATTCAAGAATGAGGATTTTACTGGAATTTATACTGAAGTACGGAATTAATGCGCCCTTGGAATGGATATGGTTAGAGGGAATTCCATTTGTTGGGTTTATTTTCTTTTCATTTTTGTTAGCGATGGGTTTATACTGAAGTATCTGGAACAATTTTTTCTTAGATTTGTTGTTCAAACTTCCAAATCTATTAACAAGGTCTTCTTCCATGATCTTGTTTTTCTAGCACTTAGGTATGTTGGTGTAGGGACACCCATTCTATAATTTGTGCAAGAAGATATAATTGTTTCTGCTATTTTATTTTGTTGCATGCATGATCAGTTGATGTCAAGTATTACCAAAATACACATTACACTACTTATACTGCAGTTCTTTCCAAAATTTGCTTCTCAATTTCTTATGATTTAGGTTCTAATTATTTCGTATTAAAACCATTCTCGCCCATATGGAATCATTTATTAATTGTCCAAATCACAATATAACATTTATCTGTTGGGAAGTGTTGGATTTATTTGGACTATAATTTGCTAGTACAAGAACACAGCCTTCATCATTTATTCAAAAATATTTCATGATGTTTTTCAGCACAGCTAAGTTTGTGGTATATACATGCATTCTGAGTTGCATAGTTGAAAAGAACTTGCTGTGATGACTTATATGAAATTTTGTTTTAAGTGTGGTCCAATGAAGTCTTGAAAGTTTAGAGCTTCTTTAGATTATTTGCAAAATCAGAAATCAGCTTTTATAATTCGTACCAAGAGATGGGGGCTACTCAAATCTTTGTATGCTTCTTCAATTGGTAGTTGATTTGGAGTCTTTGGTAACATTTGTACCTACAGTATTCATCATCACCTTGGTATATAATGGATTTGTTTGACGAGGTATTGTGACTGTTCTAGGAATCTGAAATTTCATATTTTTTAAGCTTTGATTTCCATTACACTAGTGAATAAAATGTTTGTACCAATATTTGTAGTCAATCACAGAAAAAGTGGATAAATTGATAACTTGTTGTGATTATAATATTCTTATATACAAACACAAATGATAATGGGAATATGACTTTTTGACTACATATCATTGTTCAAAATTTTGATTTTCTAGCTTAATCTTTATTTTCTTGATATGCTTTTGTCTTCTTGGTAACAAATGGATGGGCAGGCAGCACTATAAGTAAGAAAATATTCTGACATTCATATAATAAACCAAGAAATGTTAAAAAGACACACTGTACAAAATTGTTCAATTTTATCTCTTTGTAAGGTTAAGAGATAGAAGATGAAGTTAGCTATTATTCTTTTCTTACTTGCTCAGAATGTTAATTTAGGTCTCAAATGAAAGGCCTAATGACTTGACATAACTTCCATAACAGTGGATGATAGCTATGATAAATAGTAATTTTCTTTCATATGGGGATAATATCACGTGAAGTGTGGGCTTCCTCCATAATCATTGTGGTTACCATCATCCATTGAATTCAACTAGTAGAGAGACCTGCTTTAAGCGGGGATAAGTTATCGTTGGTGGTCTTTGAATTTTATCATATCCTTGTTGTGTGAATGTATGCACTTTGCAGGCTGCTGATCTCTTGAAGATGTAATCATATTGTCCTCCATGTCAATTGTTGTGTTTATTCTAAGCTGTTTTGGTTATTGTCCATTAAGTTTCGATTTCATCTTCATTCCCCACTCTAGCAATTAGAATATGTGCTCATGTTGTACGACAAATGTTCCTTCTACATCTTATGCATACTTCTTTTGTTCTTAAGCTTGAACATAAGACCTCCATGTGAATTTGACATTTAAAAGCACTTGCTAGATTATGTTGATTTTGTTTGTTCTGAGAACAAAGTGCTTCGAACATTAACCCTCTCAGTGTCTAGCAGATATCTTGTACGATTCCTGGTCACCGGCAATGACCGTAAGCTCTGTCTGCATCAGCATTTTATCCATGTTATCAAGCTCCACAGCGAAGGTGATCATCTATCTGCAAACCAACATTAGCAATCGTGTCAATTTTAATATTGAAACTAGCATCTTTCTCATTCTCGCCAGGAACGTCCACCCGACAATGATCGGTACGTGAAGAATTGTAGGAATGGAAGATCTCCAAAAGAGACTAGGTGGTGGTTCCATGATGACAAAGTCTAAAACTGCAGTACACTGGCCTTGTTTCAGTCCTCAACTCACAGAAGATCCATCTTCTTCTTTGCTGAGCAGGCTTACCAGACCATTTCAACCAGTGATTATATTTATCCTTCTTTTTTGTTTTGCTTTATTTGGTAATTGTAAAGAGGATCTTAGTTGTATGGAACAATACAATAACATGATGGCTTGCGGCTAAATCAAACTTGTGCAATACTTATATTTTTGTGTTATTTACCCTTCTTTTTCTCAATTATAGATTGGAAGAAATCATGCCCTTTTCAAAAAACAAAAAAAAGGTGCATATTTTAGCTCGATCTATGATGATAATGTGTGCTTGAGAAACTTGAGTTATTTGTTAGATGCTCTAAATCTTTTTGGTGGTTCATTTTATTTCATTAATTATAACTTTTACAACATAATCCGTACCCAAATCCTCTTTATCCTTTAAAAAATAAGATATATAATCTGGGAGTGGTAAATCAATCCCAACAAACTTAATTAATCAGATGGATGAACTTGGAAATTAATTCCAAGCAAAAAAAAAAAAAAAAAAAAAGAGTAAACTCTTTGAATTGATTTTATTTTCCATTTTTGAAATCACTTTCATCTTTTTTTTTTTCAATGTTTAGACTGCAATCCTTTTGCTTCGGACCCTTTCATTATCCTCAGTCTTTTGCAAGAAGAGACGAACATCCTACAATCATTTAAAAAAGAAAACATCTAAAATTAAAAATTATATATTAGAAAAATAGAGCAAAAAAGAAATACTTACTCCCATGGAACATCACCAACCAACATCAAATCTCCATCTTTATCCTCATAAGTGATGGAATACTCACATCCACTGCCTCCTTCCTTCCCTGGCAACTCTCCTGCAAGAAATGAATATTTTAATTATTGTTAGTGAATAAATATATTTCCTTCTTATACAATTAAGTAAGAAAATCTTAAAGTCATCAAACGTTTTTAATGATTATAAAGTTTCAAAGAGAATTTTAAACAAGTTATCAATTTTTCATAGTTATATATACTCACCTAAAGAAAAGCATTTGAACATTTTGTCCAATGCATCTCTAAGCTCCTTATAACCTTTGTACAGCTTGAGATCGATCTTTCTCAGGTAAGGAGCTCCATCCATGCTTACTTTCACATACAATCCTGTTGCATTCGTCGCGGCTTGAGCCTGAACTAATAGTAAGTTCTTCCGGTAGGATCGGATAGGTGGCCACCCGATTACTTGTGCCCTATAACATGATCATGAACATATGTTAAGTCAGTTACTAACAAAAATACATGCTTTTGAGATATCACTTGAGGACTCAATTTAATTTCAAAGGACTTACTTTGTCATTGGAGTTTCGGAGCCACTTAGATCGTCATAGACCTCTTCAAAGGACTTGCTTTTAGCACAACTCTGAGTTTCATCCTCCGAAAGTGCTCGTTTACTACCTTTCGTGGCCCTCAACTTCTCTGACCCAACCACATCAATGCCCGGTAGACCCAACCTTAGTTCGGTATCCCTAAGGTTGTCAACACTCAAGGCAATCTCCATGGCGATAGCAATTTGCTCGATCGATCTCTTATTCGACACAGAAGATCACAAGGTTGGCATTGGCTAGCTATACATCCACACACACATATATATAGCACTTACAATTCAATGAGTCAATGACAATTAAGCTTGCATGGTGGATAGAAGACACTCATGAGCACCATAGCTGATCCATGATGTCGTCCGATCCCGATAACACGGTGAGGATTCCATCCTTGTCGATGCAGGAAGATCACAACCGTCGAATTGAGCAATGACACCCCATGTGTGTAGGCCCGAGACAAGGGCATGTGATTGAGGAAGCCAACAAATGTGATTGGTTGGCTTCTTAATTTATATGAAGGCATCACATGAGATGTTAGGGTTTGGTCGGTAGGCCTAACAAATTGATGATGGATCATGTTTGGTATCATGACCATTAATTAACACATAGAATCAAGTAAGATGCTTTAAATCAAGTGTTTTTTTCCCAAAAACTTATTCTTTAGACACGTTTAGGAGAATCTTGATGACTTTAAATTATCGAAGTGTCGATATTTGAAGTGTAGGAAGTAGAAATGAGGCCCCATATGCTAGCTAGATTCTCATCACTATGATGGCTGATCAAGTAAGATGATACTTCTTTGGTGACCAGAAGAATCTATGAAGTTGTTAGATATGCAATAGTGATTAGTTCATCAAATACTTGTATTTGTTTCGGGTTGCATAGTTATCGACTTTATATTGCTCCAATTATATTTTTTTTTCACATCCAGAAGCATGCGCAATCGATTCAGTTGTAGAATACTTGTAAAATGAACCAAGAACAACCCTGTTTCCTTGTTTAATTCACAGAGTTCACTAATACATCATCTTAATTACTTTGTTCTTCTTTGTTAATTTCTCGCTTTACGATAATCTTACTTTGTTCTTCTTTGGTACTTTTTCCTCCCATTCATCTTCTATTCAATTTCCCAAATCATAACTTGCAGTAACTCTGTTACATTTAGCTGAATGAAATATTATTAACTGAAACTTAAGTATTTTGGTTCTCTCATTTAGCTGAATCATTATTCATTATTCTTCTAACACTGTTCTATTGATGGATAGATTGATCTGAATGTCAAACTTCAAATTCATTTGTTTGACTTTAAATCACTTTAATCTATGGAATAAAATAAAGTTTGGTTTCTGACCATGAAATTAATCATAGTAATCAAGACACATGAGACAAAACTGATAACTACAAAACATACTGCTCCACTCTTAATATCTTGTACTTGGACACAGAACAGTGAATACTGCAATCTTTATGTTTGATCATAAAAGCCGTGGAGTTTCCAGTACATACATCATGATTCAAATACAGATATAAATAAGTAATTAATTAAAGTGGAGAGTCGTCCCTATCATCTTTCAACAGAATTTATTTTTCAGAGATTCACTTTCCTCAATCGCACTAACACCTTCCAACCTTTGCAGTCACATGTCACTCTCTCAGTCATTTGGACAATGAGTTGAACCGAGCAAACACACACACACACACACACACACACACACACACACACACACACACACACACACACACACACACACACACACACACATAAAACAAGAGGCCATGGCAAGAAAATTTTGAAGTTGTATGAATGAAAAGCATTCCACTTTAGGGCTGCTGCTTCATGATATCACAGCTCTAATATGTACATGTGTCCTACAGTACCTGCTTCTAGCTTCATGCTAGATACCTTGTGAGCTCACAAAATATGACCTGAAGTGAGAGCTAAAGCAGCAGCAAACTGACTTAACATCAGTGAGCATCTCTGAAGAGTCAGAAACAAAGATTTGCTGATCTAATTCACGTGTGTATATATATATTTTTTTTTCAGAGAAGAAGATTGTGTTATAGGTTTAATGAATCATATGTCTTTAATGTCTACATGAATGCATGAAGTAGTAGTGAACATGGTCAACTGATAATATAAATTAAATAAAATCTATGGTTTATTATAGATGAAAAAAAAGTTTTGAAATAGTGAATAGGTGTGTATTCTTACCATTGTTCTTAATGATTTGTGCAATATTTTTCAGCAAAAAAAAAAAAGGCACTCAAGCCAAGAGATTAATATATGATCTGAATTAGTGATAGATGGAATTTATGAAAAGCCTCTGATTTCAACATATTATCTAATTTTGTCAAAGAAAAAGAAAGAAAAAAAGAAAAAACAAGTATATATCATCGAGAATGAACTTCTACTACCGCGAAATCCCGACTTTTATTATTATGATAAAGAATCAAAAAAAGGAAGAAAAAATTTAAATCAACAACTAACCTTGATTAATATATGATGATCATTGGATCTCATGTATGAAACCGTAACTCAAACTAGCTTGTTGGTGCTCCCACAAGAAGATGAAGTTGCAACATGATCTACGAATTGCATGGCCTCGATCATTGAGTTACTTAAGATGGATCGCTGTTGGATCGAGGCCAGGGACGAGTGTTATAAGATCATGCTGGCAGCTTCACCTACTGATGGTGCACCCTAAAATTAGGGCTATTGGTTGTGAAGAAGAAGAAGTAGAGGAGGCAATTGTTATATAGAAGAAAGGAAAGGTGGGGACTCATGATCTTAGTCATTAATTGTTGATTTTGAGGTTTAAATTTAATTATCATTAATTAGGAATAAGATTAATCCAAGAGGTGTGGTCCAAGAACATAAGACAACATTAATCAATAGGGTTGTCATACATGCATGCATGCATGCCTACATTAATATTAATATACTTCCTTCCTTTTGTGCATCCACATGCCAACTACAATTCTATTCATTGGAGTAGAATCAATAACTTATTTATGAGTTTTGGCATATAATTAAACTAAAAAAATTCAACTCATTATTTTCCAAAAATTATATGATTTGGTGAAGTTATGAGGGGACCAATATATTCCAATTAATTACAATCTGTTATATGTGATGACAAGATTCACAATTTTCACACATCACAAGGTTGAGGATGAGGTGAGCATATCAACAATTCAATTTGCATACATGTGAACTCTGTCCATCTTCTTGTTTGTATATAAGTGTTTGAGAGTAATTTTCTCATTCAATTATTTCTTTCATAATTTATGTGAAGCAAGGCTTTAAGAATATGCTATGTGGCATTAATTATTGTCATATTGTTATGATCTTAAAGTGAAGTTTACACTCCTTTTTTTCTATCTAGCTTCTCAATTAAATTTTAGTTAATCAGTGTGAAACATATTCCTACTTTCAAAATAATAAACTAAATGAATTTAATTATACTAAATCTTGGTTCAGATTCATGATTATGATTATTAGAGGAGATCTTAAATGTTAAAGCACTTCTTAATTAATATTGGAATAATTTAAAACTTATTAGGTATTATCAAATGGTAGTATAAGAGGTGTAGGGGTATAAAAATGGGGGCAAATGGGAGGCAATGACATGGCAGCCCCCCTATGAAATTCCTGGTTCCTTCCCTAGTAGATGTGGAGCCAATGTGGAATAAAAAAATTATTACCCATATTTTTACCCTAAGGTCTAATTGTGTTGACGATAGATTATAATGCTTTATTAATGATAATATGTGGTATATAAATACCGTTATAAGTGTTAAATAGGAAAAACACATAAAATACTAGGAAACAAATAAATATTTCCTAACAATAATTATTCCTCCCTCAAGATGGTACCCCGGAGATAACACAAATCTTGTTGTAAATAAAAAACAACTGAGGTCAAGAAAGTGACTTGGTAAGTGCATCAGCCAACTAATCTTCAACATGAATATGAGTAAATTGCAATTTGGAGGACTACATCAGATCATGAATAAAGTGATAATCAATAGCTAGAAGCTTCATCCGAGAGTGAAAAACAGGATTAACCGAAAGATACGTGACACTCAAATTATCAGTGAAGAGCACAACGGACATAATAATCTCAAGAAGCAGGTCTGTTAAAAGTGACTTAATCCATTAAATCTCAGTCCTCAGATGTTGCAGAGGTAATGGCGTGATATTTCGCCTCAGTCGAAGAGCGCACAACTGTTCATTGCTTGATAGATTTCCAAGAAATCGGATTAGAATAACAAACGTATCCGTAGAATACCTATCATCTAGATCTCTTACCTAGTCCGCATCGGAGAAACCATGAAAAGTAAGAGGTGTATCTGTAAGAAAACTAATCCCAGTACCATTGAGATACCGAAGTAGACGCTTCGCAACGCCCCAATGGGTCTCTAAAGAGGCATGCGTAAACTGTGAGAGCCTGTTTACTGTAAAGGAAATATCAGGATGAGTGATACAAAGATGTTTTGAGCCCTTAACAACCTGTCGGAACTTAGTTGCATAAAAAGATGAAAACCCATCATGCATAGTAAGACAAGAGCCAGCAACAATAGGAGTGGAGACCGGCTTGGAGTCAAGCATGTTGTGTTTGGAGAGAAGATCAATGACATGCTTTTGCTGGGACAAAAGAAGATTATTTGAGATTGGGCGAACCTCAACACCGCAGAAAAAGAAAAGAGCCCCAAGATTCTTAACCGCAAATTTGCATGAAGTTTGCATACTATGACATCAACAGAAGATGCATCACTCTCTGTAATGATTAAATCATCAACATATACAAGGAAGTAGATAATAATATCATTCCGAAGATAAACATATAAGGAGGTGTCAGCCCAAGATGTAACAAAGCCAAGAGAGACCATAAAGGTGTGAAGATCCAAATATCATGCAAGTGGAGCCTGCTTCAGTACATAAAGTGTCTTATATAGACGACACACTTGATCCAAAAAATTCAACACTGCATATCCGAAGGTTGCGCCATATAAATCTCCTCTACAAGATGACCATTAAAAAATACATTGTTGACATCAAGTTGGCGAAGACACCACCCCGATTAACAGTCAGACTAAGAACAATACACCTTGTTACTGGGTTAATAACAGGGTCGAATGTATCATGAAAGTCAACACCAAGATGCTGATGAAAACACTTGGCAAAAAGGCAAGTCTTATACCGATCAATTAAGTCATTAGAATTACACTTAATGTGAAACATCCACCTATTACCCACAAGATTTTGGTTTGGCGAAGGCGGAAAAAGAGTGCATGTTTGATTACGAAGAAGAGCATCGTACTCTTCGCGCATGGCCTTTACCCAATTGGGATCTTTGAGTGCTTGCGTGACAGAGGAAGGTTCACAGGGTTGTGGAAGGCTAGTATAAAAAATACTCTTTGGATTGGGTTTGTAGATAGCATTTTTAGAGCAAGTTTGCATGGGATGCTTGTTTAGGGAAGCGAGAGGGGGATAGAGAGCCAGTGGGCTAGAGGGTCTGTCACCACGAGGCAGTGTGGACAGTCCAACAGCATGCGACGGCGATGATGGCAGCAGTGAAGAGTCAGTTGCGGGCAGCTACGGCTACTGGCAGGTTGCAGCACCGGTGTTGGAGGGTCCCATGAGAGGACTAGTGCGGCAGAAAGCTTAGAGTCAGTTTCTATTACTGTGGAACCCATGGAGGAGGTGACGACAAATGGAAAAAAAATATTCCACAAACTTAATATGACGAGATACAAACACTGTTTTGAGAGCGATATCATAACACAGGAAGGCACTATGGGTGATAGAATAGCCAAGAAAGACACAAAGGGTTGACTTGGGATTAAGCTTGTGGCAGGAGTAGGGGTGCAACCACGGAAAGCACAGGCAGCCAAAGACTTGAAGCTTCGAAAGATCAGGAATGTTGGTGAACAATTTTTCAAAAGAGGACATGTGGGAAAGACCGACCTTAGGCGTGTGGCTAATCAAATAGACTGTTGTAGTAAAGGCATAAGACCATAAAGTGAGTGGAATAGATTCTTTGTGCAATAGAGTGAGACCAGTTTTGGCTATATGACAATAACGTCGTTCAAAGTATCCATTGTGTTTAGAAGTGTGCGGAGGGGTGGTAAAGTGACTGATACCATGAGTAGTAAGAAAAGAGTGAAGGGCTAAGAATTCACCCCATTGTCAGTGAAGAACGTTTTGATAGTCATTGAGG
>JBAMIE010225040.1:0-21157 GCA_037177295.1 Kaempferia parviflora
CTTGCTATTCCTCTCCCTTGTCATTATCTGCTTCTCACGAACTCGAAGTTCAAAATCGGATCGGATTGACTGATTCACCATGTTAAATAGAAAATGCAAACTGAACTGGTCTTTCCTAATGGAATCATATTTTAGTTCAATATTAGATTCAATCAGACAAAACTCAAATTGGTGGAAGATATTGTAGGCGATAATAAAATGGTTGAATTTAAAATCAGTCTTATCTGATTTGTTAAGATGACTTTTAGACTTGTTGAACTCAAGCTGTCAAGTTGAGCTGTCTCAGAAGACTGAGCTACATGATATGTTCGAGTTGCTAAACTGAGTCGAACTGAGCTGAATTGCTAAGTGGTTGAGTACTGAGCCAAATTGATTGAGTGTAGAGCTAAGTTGAGCTGATCTGAGCTGTCGAGTGCCGGAGTGCTGCCGGTGCCGGAGTGGTAAGTTAAGTTATTGAGTGCTTAATATGGTGACAAAAGGTGACTTCGCTCATCCCTTGCACCCTCACTAATCCGTCCCAGGATTAACACGGAGGAGATAAAAATAATGGGTGGCTACAAGCGTTTGGAATAGTGACTAACACATAAGGAAGATATTTACCTCGGTTATATTGAGATTCGAACCCCAGACTTTATAGTGATAATACCTCATATACTAGCCACTAGACCATCTCAAAAAGAAGTATGCTCAATATGATCGAGTGCCGAGTGGGCCAAGAGACGAGACGGTCGATAGCGGTACTTCTCTCTTTTCTCCTTGAGGCATGAGTCGCCTTGATTATATAAGCTCCGAATCATGGCAACATTAAACCTACAATTAATTGCCCAATAAAAGTTAATTATTGTCTCCGCCCCTCCGAGTGATAACACCAACCACAGAAACGTCGTTATCACTCGATCGGTTTTATGTACAATCATTTATACGTTTGTTATACACTGAGCATGTAGAAAAAATTGATACTTATGATAAAATATTAGTTGATTTGTTTTATATAATTTTTACCCGGGCATTCAACCGGGGTATTTTTTATAATTCTTAGTTAAATTTGTATTCCTTCTTTTAATATAGCCCCATTTTTTTTAATATCCAATCCTGGTCATGCAAATCTACAGAAGGAGGACATATAGAAAAAAATTAAAGGTGCGTTTAGTTGGCTTTTTTTTTTATTTTTATTTTTTAGAAAATATATGTTTTCTAAAAAATAATATTTGATTTGTATTTTTCATATTCATTTTCTAGAAAAAAAGATGTGTATTTTTTAAAAAATTAGAGAATGATAAATTATCATTCTCTAAAAAATAAAAAAATAAAAAAGAAAAAAGAAAATAGTTCAAACTAAACGCACTCTAAAATTTCTAACTTTTTTTCTCATTATCTGATTCCGCCGATTTCTTCTTCCTATTCTGGTTGTTGGCTGCCCAATTTGTTCAATCTCTTCACCTGCGAATCATGATATTAATACTATTGGCTGTTGGCTTGGAGCAGTCGACGTCAGGTGTTGGTGTTGATCCTTATTTTTCTATTCTATATACAACTGTTATGATTCCGCTCCGATTGACATAGTAAAAATTTTCTGGAGTAAAACTTTGAATTTTGTTACTATTTTAGAGAATTTTCTATACTTCTACTTTCTGGATATTTTTTCCCTCCATTAATTAATATCAGATTTGGTTGTTACAAAACTTAATCAAAAGAATAGACAATTTTCTGTGAAGTTTACCCTGCGGGTTCAAGCATGACAAGTGAAAAGCCACCAAATGCAATTGTTTCTTTTCGGCATCAAATCGTAACATCCTTATCCATCCATACATTTTGTTTATACTAAGAGAGGGGTATTTTCGGTATAATTCATTAAAATATTCCTAATATTGCAACGCCGATTATTTCCCTAAAATTTTTTTAGTCATTTATGTGTCTTATGTTTTACAATGTATTCCAAATCTATCCCCACCGTCAACTCTTTTGTTATCTATAACGGATTTTCTCACGTGACATATGTGTATCCATCTTGGCCCAACTTGAAAACCCCATCTATGCCTTCCCGCAGATCTCTCGCTCACTGCTGTAATTGAAGTCACAGCAACATCTATCGCTACTGCTGTGGCAGCCTCGAATGCCACTGCACGGGTGGTTTCTGAATGCGTGTCCACCAGACCATCCGTTGTCTCCAATTCCACTGTCGAACCGTCCTCCATCTCTGATCTCATTGCCAGATGTCCAATTGGTTCTTGCCGGCCTGCATCCACGGGTAAGCACATTCGATTTGCTGAACATTGAAAAGAAAGATAAATCCAACTGTGAAGACGAATCTGAAGTAGTAAGAATTCTATTTTTTTTTTTCTTTCATAAAGACATTTTGATTTTTTTTTTTTTGATTTTTGAATCCGAATATGAAAATAGCTGTTGATTTTTACCTGACATTTTGTTGGAGTTGTTTGATCACTTCACTTTTCTTTGTAGCTATGAAAATGGCTATTGATTTTTTTTTATTTTTGCCTGACATTTTGTTGGAGTTGCTTATCACTTCTCAAGTTACTAGTTTAGTTTCTGTTGGTTATTATCATTAATTGGTGGATTTAATTGTAAGTTATGCATATGAGTACAAATTGAATTCATTAAAGTGATCTAATTTAAACTATTGGATTTCGGGTTATCGGATATTAGTTGAATGTGTAGAACACTTTGGCCTGATTTGTTATCATCTATATATAAATAATAGATTAGTTATCTATATAAACGGAGATTCTCAAGGGTTTAGAGTACCAGATTTTGACCTAGCTAGTTTATTGTTTTCATTGATAAGCAACTTTTCGGCGCCGTTACCAAAAAATTTCGATAAAACTAGATCATGTCTTGTATTTTTCCTATTCAAGTTCTTATTTCGTTCCTATAATTCATACGGTTAGGAGAAAACTCAAGTTTTTTTTTTAATTTGTATCAGAGCCATAAGTTCTATTTTGTCGTTTTCATCGATTTGTTATTTTTATGCTAGATCAAATTTTCCTAATATAATATAATTTTTTTTATCGTTAAAAATCATGTAAGAGAAAATTAGTATAGATTTATTTTTCAAGTATTTTATATTTTAAAGAATGTTAGAAACCATCGTTATTTAACCTAATTTTAAGTAAAATTATGATGGTTCAATCGATTGCTTTGGTCGAATAATCGATTGTTGAGTCTAAAATTATAAATAGAAACGATAGGAATTGATTGGTCAATCGATAAAAACTTTCTTAATCGATCCAGAATTTTTTTCCAATCGATTATAAATGCCTAGAGTTGTGATAAAATTTTATTATTAATATTAACAATTTTTTCTAACCGATTATAACAAACTAAAAATTACTATAAAATCAATTGGAATCTATCTTCATCAAACAATTGAGATTGAAATTTAATCGATTAAACAGCCTAAACTTTTAATCAATTAAATGATTTTTTTTTCATCAAACAATAATTTGCTGTTTTGAATGAATTAAATAAAAAAAATTATTAATACTTCAACTTGAAACAGTGTCAAGAGAAATTACAAAATGCATTAAATAATTTTTTTAATGCATGAATGATTAAATAGTATTAAATAATATTATTTAATTATAAAATTTAAAAGAAACTTTGGCTTTTAAGAGGGTTTAATCTGTCACCCATACAAGTTGACAACTCTAAGTTATGATTGATTATAAATAATTATCATGCAATAAAATTGTCAATGTAAAACTAATTTAAATTCCACACCCACTTAGAATCCTTTTATCCATTACCTTTTTTTTCAAACAGATGTCATCAGAAATGAGATTGTATTGGACAAAGACAGTTATCTGTGCAAATAACACTTCTCCCGGACCTGCCCTCGCTCATTAATGATGCAACGACATGCTGACTCAGTTACGCGTGTGATGGGACGCTGACTCCGCCATGAATCACACTGTTTCCGCAAGTTTCATTTAATGACTTGATTACTGACTGATTAAGAACGAGAGGTTTCTGACTCATTGCTGCGTAAGCCGACCCAATAAGGAACGCAGAGCCTTTAAAACCACGAAAAGAAAAGAAGCATTCCCATGGTGTTAGATTTACACTCGCCTTGTTAAGCATGACTCATAACATAATACAAAGTCAAATTTTAGCCACCTAATCCTTCATCGTGGAACATTTCGGTAAACAGTATCCAAGTGTATCTGATGGCAGATTTCCGTGGAAAGTATCTCGCAAAAATTAGCTTTGGACCACCCACAAGATACAATAGCCTTAATCTTGATGAGATAATGATAACTACAAGATAAATTGCTGATTCTGAAACCCACAATAAGTCTCTCTTTTCCAACTTCCACTGCTACAACCACCTTATAAAAGGGGGCAGCCTTAGTTGTGGCAAAGGGCAATCCAGAGAGCAGCAAAGAAACCTCAAGACTTCTTCCAGTATGGACAGCCTAAGCAATGATCAAGTAATTGGGTTTCCTGTAATCCAAGACCACCTAATCCTTGCTTCTGATTCTGAGCCAGCTGGCCAGTTCCTCAAATCCAATTCTTCCCACTCCAAACAAAGTAATGATTGTGCTGCAGTTTGATCTCAGTTCTATATATCTTCGCATGTACTGTGCTGTTTTCTAACTCATGTTTCTCGTTCATTAATTTCTGATTGCAGAAAAGGATTCAATTGTTGACTGGATAAGCAAGGCTGGTGAAAAAGCACAAGGCCTGAGAGGGCATGGTAATTATGCTACCATATCTTGGAGACGCAAGCAAGGAATTAGTTTTATGACACATTGAATAAAATCAGTCTACAATGCTTTGGATGCAGTGACCTTGGGCCCTAAGATCTCTGAAACCATGAAGGGCAAGTTGAGCATGGGAACAAGGATTCTCCAAGCCGGTGGCCTAGAGAGCGACTTCCGACGGGCTTTTGCCGTGGGCGAAGGCGAGAAGTTACTGAAAGCCTTCCAGTGCTACTTATCCACCACCGCAGGTCCTATCGCAGGGATGCTCTTCATCTCCGATGAGAAGATTGCATTCCGCAGCGACCAGTCGCTCAAGATAACTTCTCCTAAAGGAGACCTGGTGAAGGTGCCATACAAGGTAATATATCAACTTCTCTCACAACGCTTTAATTCATGCGTGTGGTGGTTTAACAATGTTCTTGTGCTACAGGTTTTGATTCCATTGATAAATATAAAGGTAGCACAACCAAGCGAGGACACAAGGAAGCCAAGGCACAAGTATGTTCAGATTGTGACGGAGGATGAGTTTGAGTTTTGGTTCATGGGTTTTGTGAGCTGCGAGAGAGCCTTCAGGTACTTGCAGCAGGCAATCTCAGCACAACAATAATAATCCAAGCACATGGAAGTGATTAATTAGAGTACTGTCTCGGTGTGCCAAGTAGTGAATGAAATTGCTTGATGTCTTCAATTGGGAGGGAGCAGAGTTTTGTGTATGTAAATTGTAAGAGCAAAGCCATTTGTTATTGTCTCTTTGTTTCTGTGATTAGAGAACAAGTAGAAACCAGCTTCGAGTTGTATAATAATAGAATTGTATATGATTGTAGATGTTGATGGTGAATTAAGCTCTTGTTTATGAATCCCAATTCATTAGTTATGAACACTTGGACATTGTTTGTAAATATAATCCAATATGATTTTAAAATTAATTTTTTAAAGAAAAGGGAAAAAAAAAAGAATATGTGGATTTAGTATTTTTGATTTAATATTTTTGCGGAAAACCGAAGAGAAAATCGTACACGTTGACCGACTTTTCCTCGTTCTCTCTCTGGCTCTGCGATTTTCTCACAGGCCGCAGCTGCGCACGGCGACGGCGATAATGGCGAGGCCTCCGCGGCACTCCCGGCTGCTCCCCGGACGGAGATCCTCCCCCTTCACCCTCATCCTGGTGGCGCTACTCACTGTCTCGGTGGTCCTCCTCATGCTCCTCGCTCTCGGGATCTTCTCCCTCCCTGTTGATTCCGACGGTCCCGCCAAGCACGGTCCTCGAAGATCAATCCGGGAGGCGTGCGTTGAGTTCTTGTTTCATGGCGGTGTTACTTTAGGCAGATCGATCGGATCTGTAGGCTTTCGCCTTGGATCCGGTGGTTGCCCGCTTCGACGCTAGTGATTGTGTTTCTGGGTTTTGCAGGAAGAGTGCGCTGGAGCACGGAAAGGATCAATGGCTGGAGGTGATCTCGTGGGAACCCAGGGCGTTTGTGTATCACAATTTTATGGTTGGTTCCCATTCTCTTCTTTTTTGCGTTTATGTTGCTTCCTCTCTTTCAAATTGGCGCTTTCTGATTATCTAGTTTACTCTGTGGGATGTATTAGCCTCATTTATGGATCTGAATAATGGTGAAATTCACTCCACTAATCGCTTCTCTTCTGAAAATTTGCCTAATTTTCTCGACAAATAAGTCGCAGTGCACTCGGCTGTGATTCCTTCTGAAGAAAGAGGCTGTTCAACGAAAGACAACAATGGGAAGTAGGATAGTCCTCTGAAGAGAGTGTCAACGTATTTGAAAATAAGATATTGGTTGTTTTTTTTTTCATAATTTCAATGTTTGTAAGTCGGGTGATTCAAGGTCTGCTGGAGTGCTTCAGGCCTTCTTTTTTTTTTTTAAGTCCTTCAATCATCTAGTTTACACTACTTTGAAGACCTAAGTTTTACATTTCCATCTCATTCCCAATCTATTTCTTTGTCCTTTCTATTTTATTTTATTTTCTTTGTGGAGGTATCCATATCTAAAAAGGCAACATCAAACCCTCATCATTTTACATTATTGTGCCTACTTTGCTACCAGTTTGGCTTGAGTAGAGCATAATAAAGTTGCCGTGTACACTTATTGCTCCATCCGCCATGAAGATATTATAACATGGGTTCAAAAGACAAATCTTAGCTTCCTTAATTGTTATCATCCTGTTATTTGTTCCTATGACCACATTTATTTTCTCTCAAGTGCTGGTGCTGCCTAGTCACCTACGCATGCTATATCGTGTGCATGGTTTTTAATGTTATCCATGTCTTTTATAACTGACTAGCTGTTTATATATGCTAATCAGTCCCAGAAAGAGTGTGAGTACCTCATTGAATTAGCAAAGCCTCACATGCAGAAGTCAACGGTTGTAGATAGTGTGACAGGTCGGAGTAAAGACAGCAGGTTTATATTTCATTTCACTTGCTCTTTTATCATCTGCCTGCTAGTTAATCATCTTAGAGTGTATCAATGTGTTCCAGGGTGCGGACAAGTGCTGGCATGTTTCTTAGAAGAGGACAAGACAAAATCATCCGAACAATTGAGAAAAGAATAGCAGACTTTTCCTTCATACCGATGGGTGTGTATTTAGTATGTTATATGAACTGAAGAATTGTTCATGTTGTTTTATAGTATTTCAGGATGTGTTAGATTCTGGTTTATACAAAATTATTTTTCTGTGTTGCTATCTGCAAATGTAGACATATATCAGACCTTTGCTGCTCTTAATTGTCCATATTATGTGAATTATAATTAGATTTAAAAAATAATCAGTTATCTTGACTATATATTGCAATTTGGTATCTTCTTACACCTTGACTTTACTGGTATCTTCTTACACATTGAATTAGTCATTTGTTTGTTTATTGCAATTTGGTATCTTCTTACACATTGAATTAGTCATCTGTGTATTTACTGGTTGCATAGTATATCTGAATTCACACTTTTTTTCTGAACATACTCGCAACTTTACTCTCTTAGTGCTTGATTTTAAAAATTGTTATTTTAACTGTATTTCAATTGTTGGGTCATTCATTCAATTTTCTTCTAGTAAATTTCTTTGCATAGAAGAATTCTGGGTTTACATCAGTTTCAATTTGCTTTACTTTGCACCCTCTATGTCGTTATATATGAGTATCTTACTAATATAGTCAGTCATCATGCCAGTATTCTCCTATCAAAGATGAATTATGCATCTATTCTAGTGCCAGTTTTTCTTCAGTCTATTCTCTGGATGTATTTACACAGCTGAGATTTGGTTTTGTTCCTTAATTCAGAGCATGGAGAGGGTCTTCAGGTTCTCCATTACGAAGTTGGTCAGAAATATGAACCTCACTTTGATTACTTCATGGATGACTTCAACACTAAGAATGGCGGTCAGCGAATAGCTACACTTCTCATGTACCTGTAAGAATCACCTTATATTGCTTTAAGATGCTGGTCATTTTTTTCAAAGAGTAACATCTTTTGCGACCTTAAACTCAACGTTGCAATGTTTCTTGATCAGTTCTGATGTAGAGGAAGGTGGTGAAACTGTGTTTCCTACTGCAAAATTCAACGGAAGTTCTTCACCGGAGTTATCGGAATGTGCAAAGAAAGGTCTTTCTGTTAAACCAAAGATGTGTGATGCTTTACTCTTCTGGAGTATGAAGCCGGATGCCTCTCTGGATCCAACTAGTTTACATGGTATATTTTCTATTTTTTTTTAGTGATACACATACAGCCACTAAAATAATTATTTTCATCGCATCTGTTTGCACAAAAATCAATATTCTTAGCTACTAATTGAACTCGTTGCAGGTGGTTGCGCTGTTATTAAAGGAAATAAATGGTCTGCTACGAAATGGATGCGTGTTCATGAATATAGAACTTAGTTACTTTGCTGAGAAGGTACTTTAATTCCTTATCCTCCTTGGCTTGAGAAATGCAACTGTAGCCTTCTGAAAGCAACATAATCATCATCTTTTATTCTATTAGGAAAATAAAAGAGCCGAGCAGAAATGCAGTTTTATGACTTAACGCTGGCATAACTGTGACAGTTAATTACAGTTCGGCAATTAGATGGATGGATAAAATCAAGCAAGCTACACACTGCATATGCCTTATGCTGGCATTATTTTGTGGTCCTTGTCACATTTTGTTCCACAGTTAATCACAATTCCACTAATTAGATGGATGCATAAATGATCAAGTAAATATTTACGATAGAGACCTATCTATATATAACTCTGTTCTCTAATCTGTATTCTTGTGAATGTTATGCTAGGTAACCTAATTAATATGGTAGAATCAGAACTTTACGCTGTAAAGTTGCTCTTTCTTCCAACTGCTAAACATATCTATGTAACCAAGATGATGAATGTAGCGTTTAATTTTAAATTAGAAGAGATGCCTTTTATTGATAATAAAAAATCACGAGGTTGCATCTCTACTTGGAAGGATAAACGGAAAGTTATGAGGAAAACACTTTCATTTTTATCAAAAAAGCTTGCCGTTACTCTGCTGTTTTTTAGCTTTGCTTACCGTTGTAGAAAATTTTGCTTTCCAATCTTTTACATGTTTACTGAATGATGTCAAGCAGTTTCATGTTTAGCATCGAGAGAGATCAATTTAGCATCGGATAGAGATCGGCACTCATGTTGACAGTTGTAGTTCATGGAAACATAATTCAGCTCTTTTCTCCATTTCTCCCTCATTTTTGTAAGTCATGTCAAACTACACATTCAATACCGTGTAGATGTTATGAGTCGAACTTGTTAGTGTTCAGTTTTCTAACAACATTTTGACAATGAGATCTGCCGCTTCAAGCTTCTATGTTGGATTGGCTGGGCCTGGGAATGGGATTGCTCAAATCCATAAAACTTGTGAACAATAGAATTGGTTGATTTGATTATTTCTTTAATAAATTTTTATCATTATTGGCTGAATTGGTGATAAGTTATTGTTTTCCACAATAACCTAGTTTGGTCTGGTGGTGTTTGAACCCAATTTGATGGCCAGTGCATCCTTTTTGACACTGTAAGAATTCAAAAGGAACACCGATTCCATTTTATGAATTTTATTTATCATATTTCGTGAGCCGAAATCACTACAGACAGTACCCGTATCACCATGGGTAAAAAAGACCACCTCCCTCCCTTGTAAGGAGACCATGTGCCTGTGAAAAACCAGTCCCCCTACTTTCCTCACATGCATAACACAGTCAAGAATCTAACAGCAGGCACGTGATCCTAACTTGCTTTAGCCAATGGAATCACAGCTGCAATCTATATAGTCAACCAGTTTAACTGTTGTCAGAATTTATTACACTTAGCATTCATTCTTGGACCCCATCCATATCTTCACGTTGGGATCCTACAATTATAATGGGCACACAAAGGTAAATAAGCCGCTCACTCTTCCCTTTGGAGAGGGCTACAACATTTACACACTCAGAACTTGCTCCAGCAACTCATACAGTAAAGAAGCATCCATCAGAAGTTGAGACGAGAAGTGTAGGTGGCCTTGGGAGACCAGTTCCTTGGGATCACATCTCTTGCTGAGAGGGTGTTTTGAGAGGTCAGTGTGGTGAGCTTGACCGAGAAGGGGCCCTGCAGAGGCCCCCCAGTGATGGACCAAGTTGCTCCCCACACGTGCTGCATCTCTTGCCACTCCACAGAATTTGCCTGCGAGATTTGCTAGTTGTTGAAATCCATATTACAAGCTGAGTTCTTTACTAAAAGTTTAACCTTTTGAATTACATGACCAATCAATCAATACACTGATATGCCATATTCTCCTGCGGGATTTTAGGCATGATGAAGGGTTTAGGCATTTCAGTTTGGTCTCTGACAAAGACTTTGAAGTAAAAGAGATCTACTTTAAGAACACAAAAAGGGACTAATCTTCCTGAAAATGTTACTAGGATTAGGTAGCTAGTAAACAAGAGAACTTTAATCAATGTTAGGTAGCAGTAACAAGAGCACACGAAACTAAATCAATGAGTAAAATACCAAATGTTCGTTAAAGCAACATGAAGAGCTCTGATGTGGACAGAAATATGGTAGTTACAAAAGGAAATGATTCTTTAATGAGCAGTCATTGATGAATCACTAAGAACAAAGTTAGGTTTTTAAGATAAATCAAAGCTGACAGTATCTATTCTCTTCGTATCGAAGAAAAGAAGCCGATTTGCACCAAAAAGGAAAGAGTAAGCAATGTGCAGCATTGAGAAGCGAGATTTATTTGAGAAGGGAAAGTTTACTTGTTTGATTTGCATGGATCCAATATCTCCATCAGCATCCTCAAACTCCACAAGAAGAGATAGCCAATAGTTTGTGGAACCTTCATTTACATGGAAGGTAATGTTCTTCCCAGGATACTTGCACGGAGTCCTGTAAAAATCAACTCTTCCCAGTTAAATATCTGTTCTGATTGAGAACCAAACCAAAGGATTGTCTACTTTTCAGATGAGGATGTAATTTGTGAAATGTGCATAATGATTACCTTCGGAAGATGACAGAGATCTCGCCGCGGTTGCGTAGCTGAGCGGCCTCACCGGCGACGGCCATGCGCCCGAAGGCGGCGCCGCTGAGGTCGAAGTGGGTGTGACCGGCGGCGCAGTAACCGCCGGGGCACTCGTCGGTGACGATGACGGTAACGGGCCGGAGGGAGCAGATGGCGGCGTCGAGGCAGCGTACCTTGTAACAGGCGCCGCAACCCTCGCCGCCCTTGAACAGCACCGGGCTCACCGCTCCCACCCGCGCACGCAGCGGCCGCACGTCGACCAGCGTCCCGTACCCACACGCCCCGCCTGCCATTAATTTACAACCCTAATTTTAATACTTTTAATCATTTTAACTAACATTTGCTCATACGAGGAACATTTCAATTTGCCCATTAAAGTTTTTTTTTAATAAAATTTAATTCATTGCTTTCTTTCAGGAATATTAAACTATTAGATGTGAAATGCAAATTTTACAAAATTGTCGGGCGGCAAACTGAGATTTTCCACTCCCGCACTCTTCCCTGTTGTTCCAGGAACATAGCAACGGCCACAAGTCTACAGAGCTCGTTTATAACGACCCACTCTAGCCGTCCAATCTCAATCCGACGGGCATCAGAGAGAATCTCCCCCGCCGGCTGAGCTCGGTGGCGAGCTAGCTATCCGGCGAGCTATATATCAGAGGGAAAGCGCAACTCTTTCTGCAATGTATGTAATGCTGGCAGATGGAATCGAGGGGAGGGGCTCACCGTCACTACCATCGCCGTCCGGGCTGCCGTACCAAGTGGCGGTTGCAGGGTGCCAATGCGGGTCGAACGCAGCGCCGCCGTCGAGACGGCGGAGCAAACCCAGCGACGAGAGCACGAGGAAGGAGTAGAAGAAGGAAGAAGAAGCCATCAATTGTTAACGTATTTTCTCCTCTGTTTCTTTCTCTTTCTCGTTAATTGTTATATAGACAAAATAAAGGGGCAAAATTGGAACTAAATTTTTTTCTCGATAAATTAATGACATTATTATTCCCTTTACTTACTCTTCTGAAACGAAATTACCTGTTTGCCCTTTTACATAAAATTTCGCTAACTGTAATAAGTGAAATCTTATAGTAACATTTGTAAAATAAAATAAAATCGGTCACTGAGGCCATTTCGGTCATTTACATACGCTACCAGAAAAGACACCGAACACCAACGTTACTCATTTTAATAAACGACCCACCAGAATACCCTCGGAGTCGCAGTAAATGACGAAAGTGACACTGTCACATGGGTAGAGTGACACTGTTGCGAGAGCCGCAACGGAACTAACGTCGGGATTCCGAGATCCGACGGCATGGCACCGCCGCGGCAATAATAGACGGTCAAGATGAGACGATCATGGTACCGTTGGAATCGAATCCGGCGGACAAAGGAGCCATCGCCTTCTCGTGATTCGGGCGATTCAATAATGAATAATAACGCTCTCGTTTTGTCTGCGCCATTAATAACGGACCAATGCTTCAAGCAAAACAATTTTATTAAAATTCTTTTTAAAAATAAAATAATAATTCTTCTTCTTCTTCTTCTTCTTCTTCTTCTTCTTCTTCTTCTTCTTCTTCTTATAGTTTGATTCAGATGGCAAAAAGAAGAATGGGCCTGGGAAGGAGAGATTGGTAGTCACTGCATTCATACTGCCGACTTGTTGTCTCTGTTCTTGGTACCGTGAAGTCTTTCTTTGTGCTATTGAATGATGAATAAATGAGTGATCGCCGTAAAAACTCCCTCCATGTCCACACTGAACTAGAGCCGCATCGAATAAAGCCCCGGGTATAGCTAAAGTTAGTTATCATATAGCAAGTTATACGGGTCGAATTTCGGCAAAGATTGAGAAATTATACTCCGATAGTTAACTTCGGTTTCCTGATTTATTCTCTCCCAATATTATGGGTAGTTGTGGGGACCATTAGAATGATAAATTTCATCTTTTACAGGATCGAGCCGTAACAAATAAGAGTATGGAAAAGACAATATTTGATTGGCAAGATTGAACAGATGGTGGAGATCATTCTGATCAAAAGAACAGTCAGAGCATCTATTTCAGGACCTTCTAATTTTCAGAAACTAAGATTTAGTTTATAAAAAATGTTTGTTGATTCATTGCCTTCTGCTTCCTTAAACTAAAGCAACACTGTATTGAGATTCTAGTACTGGTTCAGTTATTTTATACCCACACAATGTGTGAGTTGTTTTATCTTTAGAACTATCGATCTGTGATCTAGGTTACTTAGACTTAGGTACGAGTCATACTGTCATAGTTATAAAATTCATTGGAAATCGAATCGATTGGTCAAACCGGATGTGCTCCTGAACATTAGCTCGACTAGATCCACTAGTTATATCGCGAATTTATTAATTTTATTCATGAACTAATGAAGAAGATTAAGTAGTCTTCAATTTTTGATAAGATGAAATTCTTGCTTGGATTGTTGATGTGACTATAATTTTTTATGGAGCTTTTGGTTTGAGTTTTTTTTATTTTAAAAAATGCAGTTTTATGGGAAACAATGCTTGGTTGGCATTTTCCAACTTTGTTTTCTAAAAAAAGAGATGGTATTTTTTAGAAAACTATAGAATATATAAAAATTATTTTCCAAGAAATGAAAAATACGGATTTCTAAAAAATAAAAAGGGAAATGACTCCAACCAAACCTCTCTTAGCTTCCTTTTATTGTCATAATACAATGAACCATTCATGATGAATGGCACGAATTGAAACTATCAAGCAATGAATGAAGCACAAGCAATGCACTCACTCCTCACTTCTCTTCTTCTGTACCATTTCAGAAGCACTCTATGAAAGAAACAAAAAACCTTCAGCCTTTTCCATCTACTTTATATCATCATCCTATACAGAGTAAGAACTAAGGACAAAATATTATACACTTTTTAACTTGTTTCTGATCGGGAATTTTACTCCTTTCACTTGTTACTAGCTCACATGGATATGAATTAGACTCCATATAATCACCAAGAACTCAACTGCATCTTTGAGGGTCTGTAATCTGTATCTGCTGCAACATGGATATGTAGAACAAGATCAATTGTGTAGTGGATTTGGGCCCTGAGGCACCATTCTCTTGGAAGCTCCATAAATTGAGCTGAAATCATCAACAGGCTCTGGAGATGGAGAAATCCTTGGAAAATGATTCATGGATGTCTTCACAGTATGCTTGCTGCTCTTCCATCTTCCCACCTCTCTGCTCAGGCTTCTGGCATGGCTGAGGCCGGTAAGCGTCAGAGAAACTACAAGTAGCAAGAGAAAGAAAACCAGAGACTTTAGTAACTTCATGGTCGCAGGGGAAGGGTGGAGAGGGAAGATTGAACTAAAAGTCAGGCAGGTGCAGTGTATTAATAGCGACTAAATGTACTTTCTCTAACACTATTATGCACGGTATCTTGACTGTTCTCCGTTTGGCATTGCTCGGGTATGGACAGATTAAAATAGAAGTTATTGGTACAACTAGAAATAAATTGATTGACATATCCTCCCCCCTAATCCTGGATCACTTCTGTGATTAATATACCAGTCATGTCCAGACTGGCTTACGTCTGGGACTTAGCTTGTATGACCTAGACATCTTTGAAACATGTAAAGAGGCATCCGATGTGCCACTTGAAGATGGAGCAGAACAGGAAGACTTGTATTCATATGAAGGTGATTAGGTGATGATTTTGTGTGCTTTGGGCCATCCTCTGGCGTTCAGGGTGCAGGGTGCAGTGTGCTTAGGGCGGTAAATGAACTAAAACAAATTTAATATTCGGTGGTTGGGTAAGAGTTTGTTTATGTTCGTTCAATGCATATAAAATTAATTAAATGAATAAACTTGAACAACTTATAAAACTAAATGAATAATCTTGAATACATATGTATTGAGATCGTTAATGTTTATGAACATGGATTATAAATTGATCATGAACAATATTCACAAACAGTAGTATCAAATTTAATAACCAATCAAATAAGTTTAAAATTATAAAAATTTTAAACAATCAAATAAACTTGAACTAAGAGCTCGATAACATATAAACGAATCAAGTTCAAGCTTGTAAAAAAAAAACCAAGTTTGAACAACTATTTTAACGGCTTAGTTCATTTTAAACTCGACCTGATTTAGCTTATTACAAACTTATAGACACTATAAAATCTAACTCAACTTGACTCAATTACCTAAGTATGCTAAGAAATATGAAGCTTATGTTGTGATTGGTTTGGTACCTAGTTTTGCTAGACAGCTTGCGTTGTGTTATGAATTGAGAGAGATGGATATCTAATTACTAGAAAATTAAGACTATTAATGTCCCTTAGAAAAAGGTTTAGGATCGCATTCAGTCTAAACAGTGTTAAAATTTGTCCAAATTTATAGTTGGAACAAATGCAACAGGCTAATGCTAGCCAATATACGAGTAGTGGATTAATAGGCTTTTAATCTATTGGTCCCCCTGTGTTTCGAATCCACCTTCCAGAGCTGTGTCGTATAACAAGTGCCTTAATGGATATGTACAGCACAACTATTTCTCATTATGTTTGCATTAATTTGATTTGAAGTTCCAGCTCTCTAACATTTAAAACAACATTTCTAACACTTCCTTCAATGGAACTAATTTCCTTTACGATTTCTCCTCTAAATGACACTGAAGGTAGATGGACATAAATTAACAATAAAACTGTAAAACATGCTGTTTATAGCATTCCTGCACACACATGAGCTTGGGAAACAGTGTATACAATGGCTTCACCCTGGTGGAACATCAAACCTCAGGTTGATCCTGAACTAAAACTCTACAAACATTTACATTGTCCGCAGGAGAAAAAATTTTATGCACTCAAACCAAAATAAGCTGGTTTGAGTTGCTAAAATGGGCAAGTCAGGAGTGCATGGATTTTAAAAGTTGAAGAGCTAGAGCTTCCTGTGCAGCTAAAGTGGCTGAGTCTTTGTTCAAGTATGCTGACTTTCCTGCCGCTATCTCATTATCAACTCCATTGTCTTCGTCATCATCATTAAAGTATATTTTATTTCTTTTAGGAATTCTTTCTTCATTTTCATCTGATCCAGACTGGTCATCTCCTGTGCCTTCTTCCTCTTTCCTCCTCTTCAGCTTTTGCTTCTCTTTTATTCGTTTTTCACGTAGGCGCTTGTAGTGCAGAAGCTTGTCCTCTTTGTCTCGAATAGCCATCTCTTCTCTTAGCTTATTGTACCGTTCTTTAACTGTAAATGTGATTTGAAAAGTTAATAAGAAACATCATAACGTGCCAAGACTAAGATTACACAATTAATGCCTTTGAAACAACAAAGCAATACTAGCAAAAAAAGTATAGAGTTTGTAATAGAATTCAGGGGAACTGACCAGCATCGAGGTGAACAGAGCTGTCAACTGTCTGTGTGTCAGCTAAGGCAGCTAATGGAGGCATAACATTCCCATCATCATCAAATTTAACTCTGGTTCCAAAAGGCCGATGCAAATTAATCTTCAACTTCTTTTTATTCAACACCCAGGTTCCTAATCTGCAATGAGCCAGTTGGAAAAAGACCTTAAGAGCAGGAAACTAAATAACAAACCATATTCAGTCTGGAAAAACATGGAGGGAAAAATACAACACATACTCTGTTTTCCCGCTTTCCAAATCAAAAGAGGACGATTCCTTGGGTATGAGTACTTTGTCCTCTGCATCATCTGACCAAGCATTTACTTGTAACTTTCTGTTATCAACTATAGATTTAGCATCGTGTGGACCCTTTTCACCATGAGTAGCTTCAGTGGGTGCCAAATTTACACCCGATTTGTGTTTAAAGAATCTCAATTTAGGGGTTACTGAGAGACCAAGGGATGCTGCAAAATCTTCTATGGGAAGCTTGGTTGCATCAAATACCTCTTTATCTTTCTTCTGATATATGGACTTCAAATATGTGACACATGCTCTCTGTGCTAACTGCTGCATAGAAGGATATTTAACCAGTAGAGATGCCAATAATGCAGAAATGGATACTGGCTCTTTTGCCTGAAAAAGTGTTCACCATAACCAAAAAACTAAGACACGGAAGTAGTTATGCTTCACTTCAATTAACAGCAAAAAACAATAAAAGAGAAGAAACCAATAATGGTTATTTTGCCTAACATAGTATTCACCATAACCAAAATAAGATAAAGTAGTTAAACTACTCTTAACTAACAGCAGTAGACCATATATGAAAAGACAATCACCGTGAAGCAGCATAGAGAGCTCATATATTAAACCATATGCCACAGGCACATCAAAGAATTTGGCGACAAACACATGCACAGTAATTAGAACATTACCAAAGTGTTCTCATGAGCCTCAACAACAAGATTAACTATGAAAAGTAAAACTAATAGGTAAAGCATGAGACAAAAAGGATGAAGAGAGGTGCCAATCGGGTTATCAAAGTTTGTATTTTCTATATCCTAATCAATTATTGACTGGGGCAGTAGTCTAGGAAGCTAGGGCAACTAAGCAGTAAATAGATGATAGTTGCTTACCTTCCTTAACTTAATTGGAATTTTAGGTTCAACTGCACGTAGTCTTGTGAGCATCTCCATCTCAGATGGCATTAGAAACAACAACGACTTCCCTGAATTTTTGAAGCGAGCAGTGCGGCCAACTCTATGAATGTAAGTTGCAATATCTTCTGGACAATCAGCCTGAAAAGGTGGAACAAGTAAACATTAGATCTTTTGCAGAAAAACTAGCTAGTAAAATTGTTTAATCACCTGGACCACCCAGTCCACAGCAGAAAAATCGAGTCCGCGAGAGGCCACGTCAGTTGAAAAGAGAACAGATGTTTCCTCACAAAATTGTAAATATGTAAGCATCCTTGCAGTTTGCTTCATCCGACCATGCAAACATTTCAAAGGAATTCCCGGTCTAAGTTTCCTAAATGCCTCAAAAACAAACTTAACCTGCATGACGAGTTAACGTTTGACAACAAAATCAGATATGAAATAAGCAACTCAACAAAGGTAAGAAAGAAACAAAGTCTGATAACCCACTGATGCATATTTTATATTACTTGATCCAATTGTGATAAATGAATCAAAATAGTAGGATTAAAGAAAGCTTTGCTGGAGGTGCTACATTTTCATTGTTGTGTGTGTTTATGGATAAGTCAAGGAATTACAATATAACCATGCATGTGCACAACATGGTTGAAGAGTCTAACAAACCTTATTCTAGCCATATCTATAACGCAAAATTGTCACAGTGCTCATATTCATGGGTACAATGAATCATTCATAATGTGAAAATACCTTCCACTGTCATTTGCATGTATACAGTAATTCAAGTAATGAAAAGATTAGTCATAAGAGAGAACCAAAAAAGGGATAAAATCATATTTCAGAATCTACACAATCATTGCATGTAAACAGTAATTCAAGTAATAAAAATAATAGTCGACAAGAAAACACAAAACAAGAAAAAATCAGATTTCATAATCCACAAACAGTATGCAGGATGAGTTAGAAAAATTGGCCACAAACATTAATTTGTAAACTGAAACTATAGTGTTTAGATCAGCAATTTTTTTGTTTTATGCCTATAGATACAGTAATCTTTCAGTATGGCATGAGTTATTTCTATGGCAATAGAAGGTTTAGTGTGGGTTCACATGGTTCTAGCCAACAGTGAGTTGGCACAAATATCAATGACAGCCTATTTGAACTATGAAACAGAATGATTAAATCAACTTATTTGAAGACATTTATATCTGTAAGTCTTCAGTTATTAGATATTGCAACTGTTATCCTGTGAATGAGCCTGCAAATTATAATTCTACATAAGCACAGCAAGTTTAGTTCTCCACAGTTGAATCACACCATGAAATTGACTAGTTACATGGGGAAAAAGAAGCAAGGTAAACACCCGCATAATACCTGCTTGCAACTCGTAAGAAAAACAAGAATCTTCGACTTAAGATTTGCTTTGATGAAGCTCCATAACATACTCAATTTCTGGTCAAGTGGAACAATAACGGTGAATTGAGTTAGTTGCTCAGGGGTGGCTGTTACTGATTTATCATGCACACTAATGTACTCAGGGTTCTTCAAGCTTAGCCTAGCCAGGTCCTTAACTGACTTTGTTTGTGTTGCAGAGAATAGGAGGGTCTGCCTTTGCCTGGGAAGATGAGAGATGATGGCATCCAGCTCTTTCCTAAAACCAGCATCGAGAATCCGATCAGCCTCATCAAGAACTAAGATCTGTCCCCATAAGAAAAATCAAACTTAGTTTATAGAAACTTCACTAAAAATCTCACCAAAATTTTGAAATTATCAAACTCACTTGTAGCTGTGAACAATCAAAGTTTGGATTCTCATCCATGTGTAGGAGGAGTCGACCAGGCGTGCATATCAAAATATTGAGATTATTGACGCGTTCCTTCTCTGCATCAACATCTTTACTTCCTCCAATCAGAAGGCCGATAACCAGACTGTGGTGTTTACCTACTAGTTTCAACTCATCAAACAATTGTCCAGCTAATTCCTTCGTAGGGGAGATTATAATGCCGCCAACACCATCTCCTGAAACCCATCTTGCTCTATACAATTTCTCTATGACCTGGAAAACAAAAGGTGCTCAGTTTCCCTAGATCTCTGAGAATGGCATGCCAACAACTATCTAAAATTGATCAACAAAACAGACATTAGAAGACAAATGTGTGAGAATATAGAAATTGTAACTCAAAAATGGTAATATTTTCTAAAGGATATCCGAAAACACGAGTGAGATAAGTTTTCCTATTCATATATTATAGGAGAATAATCCGAACACTTAACGACCAAAAAAAAAAAAGAGTAAGATTCTGGAATTAATTGTCATTTTTAATGACCAGAGTGGCATACGCACGGGAATGATGAAAGCAAGGGTTTTTCCCGAGCCTGTCTTGGCAGCGCCGAGGATGTCGCGACCACAAAGGGAGTGGGGCAGTGTGGCCCGCTGAATCTCGCTCATCTCCACGTACTTGGGCGCAAGTCCGTCCTTGGACTTCTTAGATATGGGAAGTTGCCGGAAAAACCGGACGCCGGCGTAAGGTGAAAAACCACCGTCCTTGGTGCGACCAGCACGGGCGTCGGGCGGAAGAGCGGTTGCCGCGAGGGGATTGGTACCGGAATCGGGCTGACAGGCCTCGATCCACGAGTCAAGAAGTTTGATTTCCTCCTCCTCCGAGAACCGACGCTGCTTGCGGAAAGCATGGCTCTTAGTATTGGGGCGTCGCATTGTGGCTCGCTTGGGAATAAGGATTCCAGCCAAGGTTTCGGCAGCTCGAAAGAAGAAGGGAAGCGGTGGCGACGGCGGCGCAAAGGGTTTTTCCAACTACTTAATCGATGCAGCCTACAATATTGGGTAGTTAACCTTGACGGCATCTCGTGTCAATCCAGGCCCAGGCCCATCATAGAAAAAATATTTTAAAAAGAAACAGAAAATAATTAGAAATATCAAAATATTTTCGAAAATAGCTATTTTGTCCTTAAAATATTATATATGACTGATTTAAAAAGGTAAAATATATATATTTAATTTTAGATATGAGATTTTAACAGTTAAATAAAAAAAATTTACCCGCGCTTTAATATTAATAAATAGTTGGAGCATTTTGAAAGTTTTAATAAATCGTGAGCTCCCCTTCCCTCATCTTCTCCAGACTGCACTCGCCCACGTGGATCCCTAGACGCGCGCGAGCGGAGGAGGCCGCTACGCTTCTTGGAGATCATCCTTCTCGCGAGCAGCCCCTTTTTTGTCGTCGCGTTTGACGACCGGATCTCATTTCAGTGAGGTGGAGAAAGTTCCTAGCGTTCTATTGCACTTGGGAAAACCCTTGTTTTTATAGAGATAACATAGGATAGTGGGTGAAAACATTCAGATGGTAGGATGGTAGTTATGGCTAGATC